>CM043797.1:38742537-38770037 GCA_023974075.1 Chaenocephalus aceratus | reverse complement strand
AGAGCTCTTTATTTTTCTCATACTTCCTGTGCTGCAACACCTCTTTTCACCCTCTGTCTGAAACCAGAGCCCAGTCTGCTCTGATTGGTTAGCTGGC
The DNA here is from genome assembly GCA_023974075.1 of Chaenocephalus aceratus. Lineage (NCBI taxonomy): Eukaryota > Metazoa > Chordata > Actinopteri > Perciformes > Channichthyidae > Chaenocephalus > Chaenocephalus aceratus. The sequence continues at coordinate 38,769,940 of CM043797.1, read as the reverse complement.
TGGCTCTGTTGTGATTCGTCAACAGATTATAGATGTCCCGCTCCTTAGCCTATCACGTACAATGTGTTGGAGCGCTAGCCAATAGGAGCGCGAGTGTTCGATAGTGATGTCACAGAAGTAAACAAAGTAGACCAATGGAGGCGTTTTTGAGGCGTAACTTTAGCCTTTGCAGACCATTGACATGCACTACAACCTTTCTCACACATCAAAGGACGGGGAAAACTGCAAAAAGCATACTAGGGCCCCTTTATGCCGAGATCGTAACCCTTGTGTTGTTTCGAAAGCTGTTACCGTTCATGGTGTTTGCGGGTCCAAAACACACAAACAAATGACTATCATCCAATATTGTTTGAACTACATCATAACTAACTTATAATTTATTCATAACCGTACAATCCTGTTTTAATTGTATTCTATGGCCCAAAACACATCGCACCACATATTGCACACGTGCATGTGTTCGTGTGTATATTCTTTGAGAAAGGTGGAGTTCCCGTGGGGGGAGGGGGGGGAGGGAGGGGAGACCAGGTGCATGTTGCGAACAATTATTGTTACAGTGGATGAAGGGGGCGGGGGAGGGGCGTCCAAAGTCAAAGATGGATCTTGATTGGGCCAAATTTGACCCCGAGTGACCCAAAACAATTCTGCTGGCTCTCCCCAAACCCCAACACCAAATGATACACTTTCTTTTAGAGACCTTCAGACTTGGCTAAAATTGTCAAGATCAGTTTTGTCGTGTTTATATATCTGCTATGGAGGATATCATGAAGCCTTGTTCCGATAAATAAACTAGAGCGTAGTTATTATATAATTTAAACGGGTCACGGGAGACCCGTACACAACATAACAGTTATTATTAGTTATATTTATGTTTTATCGTGAATAAATGGTGCTCTTAGACCTTCAGAAAGAGATGAGACAAAAAATAGTCCTCCGTAGAGTTTGCCGCTTATGTGAGGAGGAGTGTGTTTGGTTTTCTACATGAACATGTTTAAAATTTGGCTGAGTCTAGACATTAAATGTAATGTCCCAAGATATTTCACACTCTTTCAGTCGTGCTCTGCGTCACGTCTCACAGCACTCTCTCTCACAGTCCAAGAAACACACGCAGACACACTACTCACTTATATTAAATTGCTTGTCGGTGCCATGTAGGAGGCTTTAATCTTAATTAGCAGCTAACTGGAGAGATGTTTAGACGTGTCTGTCAACACCAATCACTTAGAGCCGAGCTGGCCTCCAACAAATCAGCTGCAGTTGACCTTGTTGGTTTAAATAATACCCAGTTTGCACCTGTTTGCTCTCCCACAGGTAAACTTTAAATATGTCATATCTAGTGATAGCAGCATGGAGAAAATGTTACTCCTATTCACCAAACATTTAGATAAAGGTTTCGCTCCACTCCACCCAATGCAGTTTGGTTTCCGTGCTCACCACTCCACTGAGACAGCTAATTGTGTCTTTGTGGAAAAGGTTGGACACGAGCCGATATGTCGGTGCTGTCTTCCTTGATCTCAGGAAGGCTTTTGACACTGTTGACCACCAAGTGCTCCTTAAGCTTATTTACTACTTAATTGGCTCAAGTCCTACTTATCGAACAGAAAACATTGTGTTTTTTTGTTGGGGTTCCGCAAGGTTCCATTCTTGGACCTTTACTTTTTTCCCTGTACATAAATGACTTGCCTAATGTATGTCCTGAGTTGAATGTGCAAATGTATGCGGATGATGCGGTCATCTTTATACACGGGGAAAATACTGAAATAATCTCATCCTGTCTCTCAAATGCTTTGGACAAGGTTCAACACCGGCTGAACAACATGTGCTTGCAGTTAAACGTACAAAAAGACAAGTATGCATGATGTTCAGTAAACGACCAGTCAAATCGAAGGATCCAACGTGTTTTTAAACGGATCAGAAATAGAACTAGTCCCCCACTTCAAGTATCTTGGAGTCATACTGGACTTGAACTTGACTTTTAAGAAACGTATCAAGAAAGTATTAAATACTATTAAATTCAACTTGCAACATTTTAAACAAATCAGACCTTTCTTAACGGTCAATGCTGCAAAGTCATACCATTACCTCCACTGCATGATTCTATCCCACAGCTGTTCAAGAGAGCTAAAAGGTGTTTGACAGAAAGCCAAAGTCATACCACCACTGTACCATCCTGGAAACACACCATTTCTGAGTTTTGACCATTTTAAGTCTTTTAAAAGTATGTGTTTTTATTTATAAATGTTTACATGGACTGAAGCATTATTTGTCTTAAGTGTTCATTAATGTGCTTTGTCCCTCTTCAAATAAACAATTAAATGATATTAAATGAAATGAAATGAAATTCTCTGGAACAGGCCTTAAAGTGTGTGTTCGTGAGGCAGACATGTCCCTCTGAACATTTAAAAGTGGTCTTTTTGATAAGGCTTCCAGGAGAGAGCCTGAGCACCTGCCCTGCTGTCAGAGAAGTGGGCTTTTTCTTACGTACGTTTTTACAAATCAATGAAATTATCAGTAAACAGAGCTTTGGTCAGCCAGAGGGATCGGGAAGAGATGGGCTAGTTGCTACTAACTCAGCATCCAGAGCATCATCAAAGGGTGTTTGTGTCTCTCATGGTTCAGGTTTCCAGTCTGGATCCTCCAAGTCGGTGCTGCACACCTTTTGATCACTAACACTATCATTTTGTCATCTGGATTGTCTATGTTGTACTTTTTATTATCTTTTTTTATCTTTACGCGACATCTATTGCAGTTATGTCTTTCCTGGTAGAAGGACCCCCCTCTGTTTCTCTTCCCAAAGTTGTGCACTGCAAGAGTCTGATGACAGAGGGTGTCAGACACTGGTATGCCCCCTGAGATACATTTGTGATATTGGCAATGTAGGTACAATCTGATTGATTGATTTACTGAGCATGATATTCAGGATCAGAATTAGGATAAGAATTCCTTCATTAGTCCCACATCGGGGAAATGTACGGTAGCAGCAAATGTGACATACTGTAGGAGCGTGTAAAAGAAGGCATGAAATGAAAATAAAGAAAAGTACACATTAGCAATAAAATAAAGATATTGCAGGATTTTTTCTACGTATTGCAGGATTGTAAATGTTAAAACATGCATATCACTACGTTGAACTACAGCACACATGCATGCACATTGGTGTGTGTGTGTGTGTGTGTGTGTGTGTGTGTGTGTGCGTGTCCATCTGTGTGTGTGATCTCAGTCTGTCCGCCCTGCACACTGAGTGGGAGGCTGTGTGTGTTTGATGTGGCTGACGGTCGCCTCCTCTCTGGCCTCAGATCAGTGGCTCTGGTTGAGATGACCGCGGCGGCGACGGTCAGCTGCCAAACCCACCGGTCAGGTTCTTCTCTCGGTCACATGACCCGGGTCACGTGACCCATTGGGGGCAGCCAACAGTGTGGCTGCCCTTGCCTCTTCATGTGGTGGGAAAACATTCCAACAGCTGGCCTCGAACTTTCAGAAACATCTGCAACGCCCCCCTGTCGCCTCAGAACATAACCTTATGATAATAGAGTTTGGTGGATTAGGAATCGTATCGAAAAGGCTCTTTGGTACCAGTTGCTCTTATTTCCCATGGTGCATTTTGAAAGGTTTGTGGGATAGCATTCAGATCAGCCTGTGTGTCACACACAGACTCATCTGTAGAGGTGCTGGGGTTATAACTTATCATAAAGCAGATCTGTGTGTGTGTGTGTGTGTGTGTGTGTGTGTGTGTGTGTGTGTGTGTTGGAGAGCGCATAGCCTTTGACATATTGTTAATTTGAAGAATGTTTGAAGTATGATGCAACATCAGCTGCTCTCACTTAGCTTTGAGCTGCTTTCCTCAGAAAAGTCCCCTCCGGTCTCAAATTACCAGAGACAGCACTAGTACCAAACTGTGTGTGTGTGTGTGTGTGTGTGTGTGTGTGTGTGTGTGTGTGTGCATGCGTGCGTGTGTGTGTGTGTGTGTGTGTGTGTCTGAGATAAAAGAACAATGCTTGAAAGTCCTTGTTAATGTGGTTAATAGTGTAACATACGTTCAATATGATTTTTTTTTAGATGCGTTAATATAAACTGATTTTGTAAAAAAAATCTGAGGGTATTCGAAATTTCCAAAATCCGAAATGTGGAATAGATAAGATCCATATCTGTTTTGGAAATGTGTGCTTGGCTAGCGCACCGCCGAGGCGCAGTCTCCAGTTGGGGACTGTTATGAATAATATTCAGTTGCGTTTTGAGCGAAGCTTCTTTGTTGTGATGTGGATGTTAGCATAAGTGGCTTTGAGTAAAACAGTGTTTTCCCAATTTCCCAGGTTCTGCTGGTGGAAGTGTGCGGTAGTGATAATTTTGTTTTTTATTGGGTTCCATTTGTTTCCGTTCTTTCCAACCTAAAGAAGGGTGTTTGACTAAACCTCTTCTTCCTCTCGTCATGATGTAATATGAAAGGTTTTCGTTATCTCTGATTGCAACCAAAGCCCCAAATGCCCCATTGTTCACATGAGCAGACAAGCCGAGCATTCAGCGTTAGTCGGTCATAGGAGTGTGTTTGTTCTCGCTCAAACCTTGACATCACCCGGCCCGTGGAAGATATTGCTTCCTCGTTCACACTCCCTAACTTTGACACATTGCTGCTTTCATTCTAATCATTTTTCCTTTCGCACATGAGCTCATTTGTTAATTCTCCTCGTGTGTTTTCCCCTGTCGGCCCTCGTCTTCCCAACAGTTCCTCTTGGTGCTCTGCCAGGTCTTTTGCACAAGTCTCCGGGTTCGCAGCGTCGGGATCAGTTGGAGTTTTACATGAGCAGCAGACTCTCCACTGATGCTGGAGCTTGATAAACAAGAGAGGACAGGATCTGTGGCGCCTCACCTTGCTGCCGAGAGACGCCGAGCAGACACGCGTTCACCCAGAGTCGTGATGGTCGATGCAGACAAACATCAGCATCAGATGTATTTGCATATCTCTTGTAGTGGCGTCAGTTCTCCTTGTGTTTACATTTGAATTATTATTGCCGTAACCTGATGTGGTTAGGGTTAGGGTGGTGGTGGTGGTGGTGGTAGTAGTAGTGGTAGTGGTGGTGGTGGTGGTGGTGGTAGTAGTGTAGTGGTGGTGGTGGTGGTGGTGGTAGTAGTAGTGGTAGTGGTGGTGGTGGTGGTAGTAGTGGTAGTAGTAGTGGTGGTGGTGGTTGTGGTGATGGTGGTGGTAGTAGTGGTGGTGGTGGTAGTAGTAGTGTGGTGGTGGTGGAGGTGGTAGTGGTGGTGGTGGTGGTGGGGTGGGTGGTGTGGTGATGGTGTTGTGGTGATGGGTGGTGGTAGTGGTGGGTGGTGGTGTAGTAGTGGTGGTGGTGGTGGTGAGGTGGAGTGGTGGTGGTGGTGGTGGTGGTGGTGGTGGTGGTGGTGTGGTGGTAGTAGTAGTAGTAGTGGTGGTGGGGTGGAGGTGGTAGTGGGGTGGTGGTGGGTGGTGGTGGTAGTAGTAGTGGTATAGTGGTGGTGGTAGTGGTCGTGGGTGGTGGTGGTGTGGGTGGTAGTCGTAGTCGTGGTGGTGGTTGGTGGGTGGTCGTGGTGGTGGTGGTGGTGGTGGGCGTCGTGGTCGTAGTGGTGGGTGGTCGTGGTCGTAGTGGTGGTGGTGGTGTGGTGGTCGTAGTCGTGGTCGTCGTCGTGTTGTTGGTGGTGGTCCGTGGTCGTGGAGTGGTGGGTAGTCGTAGTGGTAGTAGTGGTGTTGGTGTGGTGGTAGTAGTGGTGGTGGTCGTGGTGGTGGTCGTCGTAGTGGTCGTCGTCGTGGTGTTGGTGTGGTCGTCGTGGTGGTCGTGGTGGGTGGTCGTCGTCGTGGTCGTCGTGGTGGTGTGTGGTCGTCGTGGTGGTGGTGGTGGTCGGTGGTGGTGTCGTCGTCGTGGTCGTCGTGGTGGTGGTAGTGGTCGTCGTGGTGGTGGTGGTGGTGGTCGTCGTCGTCGTAGTGGTGGTGGTCGTGGTCGTCGTGGGGTGGTGGTGGTGGTGGTCGTCGTCGATGGTCGTCGTGGTGTTGGTGGTGGTCGTCGTGGTGGTGGTCGTGGTGGTGGTAGTCGTCGTGTCCGTCGTGTGTGTTGGTGGTGGTCGTCGTGGTCGTGGTCGTGGTGGTGGTCGTCGTCGTGGTCGTCGTGGTGTTGGTGGTGGTCGTGGTGGTGGTGGTCGTGGTGGTGTCGTCGTCGTGGTCGTCGTGGTGTTGGTGGTGGTCGTCGTGGTCGTGGTCGTGGTCGTCGTGGTGGTGGTCGTGGCGTCGTGGTGGTGGTGGTGGTCGTGTGGTGGTCGGGTCGTCGTGGGTCGTCGTCGTGGTCGTCGTGGTGGTGGTCGGTCGTCGTGGTGTGGTGGTGGTGGTGGTGGTGTCGTCGATGGTCGTCGTGGTGGTGGTCGTGGTCGTCGTGGTGGTGGTGGTGGTGGTGGTCGTCGTAGGTGGTCGTGGTTGGTCGTGGTCGTCGTGGTGGGGTGGTCGTCCGTGGTGGTGGTCCGTGGTCAGTCGTGGTCGGTCGTGGACGTCGTGGTGGTGGTCGTGGTCGTCGTGGTGGTGGTGGTGGTCGTGGTGGTGGTCGTCGTCGTGGTCGTCGTGGTGGTGGTCGTGGTCGTCGTGGTGGTGGTGGTGGTGGTGGTCGTCGTCGTGGTCGTCGTGGTGGTGGTCGTGGTCGTCGTGGTGGTGGTGGTGGTGGTGGTCGTCGTCGTGGTCGTCGTCGTGGTGTTGGTGTGGTTCGTGGGTCGTGGTCGTGGTGGTGGCCGTCGTAGTGGTCGTCGTGGTGGTTGGTGGTGGGTCGTCGGTGGTGGTCGGTGGTGGTGCGTCGTCGTGTGGTCGTCTCGTGTTGGTGGTGGTCGTCGTGGTCGTGGCGTGGTGGTGTCAGTCGGTGGTCGTCGTGGTGTTGGTGGTGGTCGTCGTGGGTGTGGTCGTGGTGGTGTCGTCGTCGTGGTCGTCGTCGTGGGTGGGGGTGGTCGTGGTCGTCGTGGTCGTCGTCGTCGTCGTCGTCGTCGTCGTCTCGTCGGCGTCGTCGTCGCTCCGTCGTCGTCTCGCGGTCGCCGTCGCCTTTGTCTTCTCCCTCTCCTTCGTCGTCTTCTTCCCCGGTCTTCTTTCCCCCTTTTCCCTCCCCCCCCCGTGCCGGTTCGTTGCCCTGCCTTCCTCTCCTCCCGCTTTCTTCCTCCTCCTCCTCTTTCTTTCTCTCGCCCTTTTTTCCCCCCCCCCCTGCCGCTCCCGCGCTTCGCCCATGCCTGCTCCCTGTTCCCCCCCCCTCCTCGTCCACTGTTCTCCTCTTCCATTCCTTGTCCTCCCCTCCCTTTGTCTGTCCCCCCCCCCCCCTTCGCTCTCCTGTCGCTTTCCTGTCACCATGCCTGGCTCCCCCCCCCCCCCCCCCTCCTCCCCCCCTGTCTCTGCACCATCAAGCAGCGCTCAGCTACAGTTATAATGTACCCTGGCACCGTGTTTGACCCCTGACCCCCATGGAGTCACCTCAGGGTCGTCCCCCGTCTCTCAACTGAGAGCGAGGCCCTGGAGCTGCGAGGCTGCAGGTCAGCGTGGATAAAAGCTCTGCGTTTAGGAAGAGGAAGCGGCACATGTTGAGTTTGTTTTACATGGGGCTTAATGGATTCCCGCTTACATATTCGCATGTGTGAACGTCCGCTTCCCTTCGCCCAGACACGCGTGACCACGCACACGCCTGGGGGGACAGGATGGGCACCAGCACATGTGCCCACGTAGCCGCCATGCAGGAGGAGATGTGTGGCGAGGTGGGCACAATGGAAGGATGTGCCGTATTTTTTTAACCCATAATGCACTGGGGCGAGGGCTGCAGGAGGCCAGCGTCAAGGTTTGACACATGTGACGAGGCCGATGACTGACGGGAGTAAGAAGTGGGCGAGGAAATACATCAGAACATGAGCTCTTCACTTCTGTCGATACTGTGAGATGTTATCGTGACGTGAAAAGGTCAGGAAGGGAATAATAAAAGGTTGTAAAAAGGACTAATGTTGAGCAGGTGTTCCAGAAATATACAATACGATACGATAATACTTTAATGGTCAGGTCAAGTCTGACATTTGACTTGCATCACAGCAGCTCCATGTAATATGTTATGTGTTTATTTGTATGGAACATTTTAACATAGGGCAATTCAAAGTGGTTTAACAAAAGCACTAAAAGCCTTAAGAACACAACATAAAATGGCATTTAAGTGCATTTTAAAACCCTCATTAAAAAGACAAGGGGTGAACACTGAGGAGGCCGATGACTGACGGTAGTAAGAAGTGGACACAGTGGGCGAGGAAATGTATCAGGACATGAGCTTTTCACTTCTGTCGATACTATGAGATGTTATCGTGACGTGAAAAGGTCAGGAAGGGAATGAGAAAAGGTTGTGAACATGACTAATATCAAACAGGTGTTCCAGACATATGTTATGTGTGTGTGAACATTTTAACATAGGGCAATTCAAAGTGGTTTAACGAAAGCACTAAAAGCCTTAAGGACACATTATAAAATGGCATTTAAGTATATTTAAAAACCCTGGTTCAAACCCCACTGCAGTCAGCATGTCGTTGTGTCCTATGGTGATTGTCCACAGTACTGAACAAGTCTAACAAGTAACATGTAATGTAATGATTAGAGCACCTGGTGTAATTGTATATATATTGGAGAGCAACTGGTAGGCTCATGGTTTTTTACCAGGGTGTTTCAAGCCACAAGAAATAAAAGCCATAGGAACAACATATAGGAAACCCTGTTCTGTGTTAATGATATTGGATGGAATAAAATGCTCAAACGGAGATTCTTGTCTGGACTTTGGATCATTGCCTTGCGTAAGATTTGCTAACTGGTGCCTCAGCGGAAGTGTTATTTTAAGTTAATTATCTGTTTTATTTCTATATGATGTTGTCCGCTACGCTATGAGATGTTATCATGACATGAAAAGGTCAGGAAGAGGAATGAGAAAAGGTTGTGAAAAGGACTAATATTGAGCAGGTGTTCCAGGAAAATGTTAAGTTTTTTTTTCTCGTATGGAACATTTCAACATAAGGGTGATTCAAAGTGGTTTACTAAAAGCACTAAAAGCCTTAAGAATACATTATAAAATGACATTTAAGTACTATTTAAAAACCCTCATTAAAAAGACACAGGGGGGAACACTCTTCAAAATAAAACAGGAAACCGATTGTGACACCAAGAGTGTACACATTACATAATCTGTGCATCACATTAATGCGAGCAAATCTTGTTCATTTTTAATACTGTGAAATCCGAGTATTTTCCACATTTCCTTTCAACACTACCTATTTATTTTAAATCTGCACGGCTCTCCAATTTAAACTATATTATTTGTGATATTTTTACTGTACTTTGTATACTTCGTTTTTTTTGTATAAATATTGTCTTTATTTCTAAGTTGTTATAATAGTCTTTAACAATATTTTTTTATGATACTACTATTTTTTGCTCCTTGTATGCACCGTTTACACCAAAGCAAATTCCTCGTATGTGTATACTTGGCAATAAACTCAGATTGTGATTGTGATTAAATCAAGCTAGAATAGGAGTTGGAGATATGGGTAGTCATTGGATTTAATAACAGGCCATTTAAAAGTAGTGAGAGTTGGAGTTTTCTCACCGAGTGTTCCAGATATACGGAGCATAAAACATAGATGCAACGTTCAACAGAGTAATTCAATGTGTTTTATAAAACACACATTAAAAGCATCAAGGCAGTGCAACAGAAACACATTTAAATACAAGAGATTACAAATTAAAATAATGTAGATTAAGACAGGTCTAACATACAGGGACAATGAGTGGCTGGGCAAAGTAAGATATCAATAGATTTAATTCAAAGCTACGGCAAACGGAAAAGTCTTGATTTTTTTTTTTAAAGGGAGAATTGCGGTTTTCTAGTTTTTTCAGATATTTTGAGCATAATAACTGAACACCGCTTCTCCATGTTTTGAGTCCAAACGTTTGACTCAATGCAGACTGCGTGGGGCCTCATCTTGCAGAGGGTGCCTCAACTGAGCCGAAAATGCGGCGCACCTATGCGCTTATGCGGCGCAATTAGTGTGTCGCGGCACCCCCCCCCCCCCCCCCCCCCCCCCCCCCCGTTGATGCTCAAGTGTCCCTGGGCCTGTAACACTGAGCTTGGACTCAGAATCTATGTCAAGACCATTAGTAATACTGTTGCAAGCAAAGACTGTTCTTAAAATTGAGCCAAAGTTACCGGAATGTGTTGTTTTCAATGTGTAACTGAAACAAAGACCATTCGTGGTATTTTGTGTTTGTGTTGTGGTCTGTAACTAAAATCGTAAACACTTTATGTGTCTCTTGCGTCCCGTATTTAATGTGCCTCTCTCATAAAAAACTCTACCTAGCATTGACGCCTCCATGTAAAATTGGTAACGAAATGCCACTGATGGTATCAGAGATTTTTGACCTAAACAATTTATTGCTTTATAGACCAACAGTAGTATTGAACTTAATACTTTCAACGTACTTTTTACCAATCTTGCAGTACAACAGCTCAGAAACAGGACACATTTAGCACATTTCAACCGTTAGCAGCCATGTATAATTCGATAGGGCGACATCAATGGGAATGTAAGTTGGAGTGGGTTCCGATGTGGAATGTGCCACAGCCAATCATGCGCCTCCATCTCAGGCTGACAGCCAATCAGGTCATGGCACTTCAGGTCCCCGAGAGACAACTGAACTCCACGCAGAGGACATTTCTGAAGAGATCGTGAACTTTTCACTCCAGGAGATCTCAGCTTCTTCTTTCTCCATCCATACACCGACCATTTGTTCTCCGTCTGAGAGAAGTATGTCTCTCTGGTAATTGTATTTTTGACTCATGCCAAAGAAATGTTTCCTCTCTCACCACTGCTGATCTCCCTCTCTCTCATTCTGTCCCCCCCTCTTTCTCACTGGAGTGATGGGAAAAGAGCCTGAGCAGGAATTTCTGTGTCTGTGAGTGCTGTTTGGTTAGACAGAGTCATATAACACGGTTCTGCCGCGTTCACATGTGCCTGAGAGTTGGGGCAGCGACGGCTATTTACATTAAAGAGCCCCGAGCGCGCAGCACTGGGATCCCAGCGCTCCACGGTTACATTAAGTGAAATCCAATCAGCATAACTCAACACTCTCTGTCTCTGTCTCCTCTCCTGTCTCTAAACTCTGTCCCAACTCTCAAACTGCATCCTGCTCTCAACAGTCTCTGAGGTATCTTGGTCCCTTTAGTAATGTCATCACCCTCAACTACTATTCACCTTATACCGGCTCTCAGGGCTCTTCCACATTATATATATCCTTTATTTAACCAGGTAAAAGTCTCATTGAGATTAAAATCTATTTTTGCAGAGCGACCTGGCATGAACGAAGTTAAATGGACACAAAACAATACAGGCAGACGAATACAGCGGTCGTAAAACACAAATGAAACATTTTAAAACGACTTCAATTATGCGATATAAGAGCAATCACATCGACCAATGGTTTCTTGTTCTCTGTCCTTTAAGATAGACTTGAATTCCCCCATAGTGATCAAATCTGACCCCGTAGTTTCAGCTCCTTCTGTACATTATTCCAAGCATTAGGGGCAGCCTATTTAAAAGCTTTTTTTACCTAGTTCTGTTCTCACTTCATTGCCATATTATGTCTTGGTACTTCCGGTTCGAGTGTATTCGTCACCAGCTTTATTATATTTACAGCAATGTGTAGCGCTCTAGCTGCATGAGAGCGCAAAGGCTTCGTAAAAAACAATGTTTTACAATTACTCTCACTTCCTGACGTTAGACACAGGTCCACACTTTAAGTCTAACCATAGGGTCTTAAACAATAGTTCCAGTTCAATTTATGAGAGCCACCAATTTGGCAGTAGCTAGTTAGAAAAGCTAACATTCGCTAGATAGCTTGTTAGATGGATAGCTAGCTTGTTAGATGGATAGCTAGCTTGTTAGATGGATAGCTAACTTGTTAGATGGATAGCTAACCTGTTAGATGGATAGCTAGCTTGTTAGATGGATAGCTAGCTTGTTAGATGGATAGCTAACTTGTTAGATGGATAGCTAGCTTGTTAGATGGATAGCTAACTTGTTAGATGGATAGCTAACTTGTTAGATGGATAGCTAGCTTGTTATATGGATAGCTAGCTTGTTAGATGGATAGCTAGCGTGTTAGATGGATAGCTAGCTTGTTATATGGATAGCTAGCTTGTTAGATGGATAGCTAGCTTGTTATATGGATAGCTAGCTTGTTAGATGGATAGCTAGCTTTTTAGATGGATAGCTAGCTTGTTAGATGGATAGCTAGCTTGTTAGATGGATAGCTAACGTACGCTAGCTAACCAGGTAGATAGAAAGGGAACATTAAATAGCTCGATTTACAGACTGATTCATATATAGAAAAAGGGCGGGGCTACGTAAGGTGAATATAAACTTGTGAGTCCATGAGGAGCGAGCTTTCAAAACATCGGAAGTGTTTAAGGCGCCGTCACATCTGTCATTGGTAAATTTGGCGGCCCTTTCTCTGCAACATCTGGTAGAAATGGAGCCGTACCTCGCGTCTACCTTTACCTCTTCACCTCTGATATCCAGCTGTTTGGGTGGAAAACAAATCAGTAGGCACACATTTCCAATGTTGACTTTCCAACTTGCATATTCTGAAACAAACAAACATCTAGAAGTAGTTCGGTTTGGGCGATGCATTTCGATTTCGTGGAAATATTCTCGCATATTTTTCAGAGTTTGTCTTTTGATAATTTCTGTTGGTTTACACCTCCATTGATTCCCATGATCTCGAGAATAAGACAGGTAGCTTTGGCTGATGTTGAAGGAGACTCAGTCACAGCCACATATCTCCTTCACAGACACACACACATACCTTTAACTCACTTGCACACACACACACACACACACACACACACACACACACACACACACACACACACACACACACACACACACACACACACACACACGCACACGCACACACACACACACACACATACACACACACACACACACAGAGTTACCATGACTAATATTGTACCTCTTGGCAGGCACAGGCCGAGTTCAGAGGTCAGCTCTGTGTCAATAAACAAGGAACCATGTGATTGGCTCCACAGTGACTCAAAGCATTACTGCAGCCGTCTTTCATTGGTTTAAACTCAGGCTACCTCCTCTTAAAAATGATCTTTGAGTGAGTAATATTTACAAAAAAGTGTTTTGCTTCAGTCTGCAACACAACGATATACCATACATGGTCGTGATTGACGACACATAATTGGTGAGTGGAGTAAAAAGATGAAGGTAAATCATGTTAATAACAATCTTTTGGTGTTTTCGATACGCCCATTGATTGATAGAGCCCCTAATATTTTCCAGTGTTATTTGGATTTGTCCTCCGATGTGATTCGAGTCCTGACTTTGACCCTCCTAAGATCAGTTCCTTTCCTTTTTAACCTGTCGCTGGCTCTAGCTCCAGCTCGCTCCAGAAGACAGGTATAGTGTTTCTCCCTGAGCTCTGCGTGACCCTCGGCACATAGAAAACATCTTAGATAATGGGGCCACGTCTCAAGCGTTTGATCAGGAAATCCAGCATGCGGCTGTACTGGATAGAAATCTGATTAGTAGCCTTGGTGACGAAGCGATGGGATCCACAAGGCTTTGCTTTCAATCAGATGTGACAGGTCAGGCTTTTGTCATCCCCAGCCCAGTGGGATCACCTTGGCTTATTGGGGTGAGTTAGAGCATTAGATAAAGAGCCTAATTGAATGCATCAGACGAGGGGCAGCGGACCTCTGATCGCTCGCTGATAACCTGCACCATTTACCTGATTTAACTGTTTCTGTTGCCCTACATGTTGCCCTCATTTATGTGGCTCCAAATATCAAACCGTTTCACCTGGTCCTTGAGATGTTTATGCACCTTTTAAGGATGTAAAAAGGAGCGAGGCCACGGGCGATGCAGCGGCCAGGAAAATCAGCAACCTGAAGGGTGAAAGTAGATTCCAGTAGTCAGGAATTTCCAAACATAACAAACATGTCAGACTTATTTAGCGGCCAACGGCGGGTCGCTAGCCCGAGCCGTGAGGTGTATATTGTTTCTGATTAAGCTTTTCTATGCTCATGTTGCTGCACTTTGTAACAATTTACTTTAAATTCATTAGAGCCTCAAACATTTTGCTTTGCCATCACCTTGAAAAATAAATCAGTCTTGTGGAAGGAATGGAGCGATGTTCTGATTAGCCCCGGCGCTTTCTGATCTATCCTCTAATTTCTGACCCAGAACTGAATTCCCTGAATGTCGAAAGCATGCAGATAAACGTCCAATGTACAATTTCCTTGTGTATCTATACATCGATCGAGCGCAGATCCATATCACTGTTTCTTAACACTCAGATCGTCTCCTGGAGTTCTCAATGTACGTTCTTCCCTCCTCAGGTCATGGATATTAATATCAAACGAGAACAGTTCACACTAAAACACCTCATCCGCTCTCATTCTTTCTTTATCTCTGTGTTCCCCTCGGGATGTTGAACAAAAGAAATGAATCAGGGGTGACCATCGAAAGCCAGCATGTCGATAATTTCCCAGACATCTGCGAAAAATGTAACCTTTCCGTCGCTCTCATGATGTCAGCGCACTGTTGTGTTCAGCGGGGGATTGGGGCTAAAACGCTTGCGACGGAGCCAAAGTAAACCGTTCCAAATGGAGCGCGGCGCGGGAAAAGGGACACCATCGCAACAAAAGGAGTTAGATATGGATCGTTGGGTCTGCGCACCGGCACAGCTTGAGCCAATTATTGGTGTCATCTTGATCCAATTGAATCAATCTGAAGGAAGGAGAAAGGGGGGGGGGAGTGGAGTGGCTGGGTGGGGGCAAACGTTGGTCAAATATCCTGAGCTGACTGAAGAGCTGTCGACCCCCCCTTCGATTACCACCCCCTGAAACCCCTTTTCATACCTCCTTGTTATCACAGATATTTCTACCATTGAACTTGTGACCAACATTTTATCAATTGCATGGACCTCTGTCTTAAAGGACCTTATATCTTATATCTCTAGACATCTCTTTACAGTCCGCATAAGCAAGATTTGAATTAATTTCATATTTAATGTGAACATCCTGGTATCTGTTTCTAATTCACAGGTTTATAATTAACTTATTTCTGGACTTACAAAATATGTCACCATGATTTACATTATTTTATTTTGTACTATTTGCATTACTGTGTCAATTTATTTTAGTCTTCTTTTTGCATTTTATTTTAACATTTAAAACTTGTATTACTTTATTACTTTTTCATCTTGCACTATTTTTATTTGAAGTATTTTGTATGTTGTATTGTTGGCAGAACATGGGACTTAAAATGCTTTTTCCCAAACTACGCTGTAGCTATGACAATAAAGTCTTTCAGTCTTGAACCGTTCAAACATCTTGTTTTAGCGTCCGGGTGGATAACCAGCATATGAATATGGCGTATCAGGGAGCATTTCATAATATTCTGATGTTAGTTTGAAGTGTCAGCGCCAAGTCTTTTCTCTCTGCCAGTAACACTTATTTACACCATTTCTTCCTCTGAAAATGAAACGGGAGAAACGAGTGAGCACTCATTGCCTGAAGGCTTCAGATTCTTAGCTGAGCACGGCTACACTGTTCCAGGTTTCCTGCTTTCTAAGGTGGTCCAGCTACACTTTCAACACTTTTATTTTGCACTTATATTCATCAGGAGGAAACAAGCATGGTGAGTATGTTTCGTTTTTCTTCCTGAAATGTCCTTCTCCATATTCTCACGGTCACACACACACACCTTAAGTTGCAGAGTATAAATAAACATTACCTGTGTTTCTACTAGAGAAAACAAGATCTAAATTTAGCCATAGTTCCTGGTGCCAGATCTGCTCTGACGGTAGTATTTTCTAAAGGTCTATGAACATCTGTGAGATTACGCTCTTTGGTCAAAAACAGCAGTCTAGTCTTCAATCAACTGTTTACAGAAAAACCGAATACATTTCAGGGCATCTCCCCAAATACGTTCCTCATAATTGTCTGGAGAAATCGATGAGGACAAGGTAGGGTTGTTTTCTGGGTCAAAAAACCCACAGGACCTTCACCATGAGACATATCACAAAGAAGTAGTTTATTTTAAGCCAAACCACAATGTTTTACTAAACCAACTAGTTTGACATTTTCAGATTTAACCCAATCGTTTTTTGTGCCCTTTTTGTTTCGAGGATTAGGGTTAGGGTTTTGTTTCATGTTACATTGTTATTTTTATTCAGAAATGCGGCCATAATCCTTGAGAAAATACATTTGCGTAAAAGGAAATCGAGAACGCAGTTCAGTTTTTGGGCAACAGACTTCTTCACCTCCACACAGTAAGCAGGCTCCGTCGAATGCGACCTCCTCCCCAAACAAATGTGTCACTCCATAACAAAGTCTTCTTACTTTCTGCTTTGCTCCTGGCGTGGATCGCTTCGTGAATTAAATCATATTTTTGGGGCAATTCCTAATACTGATGATGTTGAATCACTTTTTTGCCGTTGCCATTGGTTGTCGTCACCTTGGCTTTTTGGAACCAGAAGTGAAATGCAAGGTCTGATCAACGTAAAAACCAAAGACGTACTTTGGCGAAAATGTTACAAATAACTTTAGTGAATTAACAAAGCGACCGAGAAAGGATAAAAGATGAAGACACGGGCAACACGCAAACTGTCACCTTCCATTCCTTCGAGATAACGAGACGCTGTATTGAAGAAGACTGACATCTGGTAATTGAGACCATATATTTATTTGGAATTTGTTTACTGAGGTAAATAAAGTCTATTGTTGGCGTCTCCTGGCACACCGACCGTTGATCAGCAGATTATCATGAAACTAAGTGCAGGAACGTAGCGCTATTAATTGCCAAAACCCCCAGAGGGCTATATATAACACAAACACTACGCTCAAGAGAACTTCATGCATAACCACTTACACATATTAGTGAGTGTAGAAACCAACCAACACACACTTGCTGGCTGTGTGTGTGTAGCAGCTCTCCCCTAATCAGTGTTTCAATCACCAGGAGTCTGTTGAAATAATTAAGGCTTGAGTAAAACAATACACACGCCTGGCTATTATTTTTCATCTAAAGCCAGGTCACAATCCCAATTACTCTAAAAGTTGTGATGACATGCACTCATGATAATGTTGATATTATTTCAGGTAATGTGTTTCGGCACGGGAAGTGAACGAGACGATCCATTTTAGCAGAAGGTTAGATTCAAGTTTTGACAAAAACAAAAAACGTTTTGGGTTTGTTTCGTCCCATTTTTAAAAATACTTTATTTTGAATTTTTCTTTTAGTTACAATAAAGCAAAGACATACACAATATACAGTAAGTAGTTACCCGAAAACCTTTACATGGCGTTGTGTACAAGAGAAGAAAAGAAGCTGGGTATTACATTGACAACTCCTGAGGATAGTCTAAAGCTGCCAGTTGACAACATCGTAGACATCTTAAATTATTTTTAACATATTTTTTTCTTTTCACATATTCTTTGTATCATATTTATTTGCTAAGAAATATATAAAAATATATACTTATATCTATTTTTCCTATTGTTTTTTCATTCCTACAATCTTACTTCTTACATTGAAGTGACTGTTATTTTGTATATTGATTGTTGTGTTTTATCTTAATGTGTACATATGTGTAAATGTGTCTGTTGATATAGAGGATATACATATTTATACATATTTGTATATTTGTATTAATATATTTTGTATTCGGGATTGTTGGAAACTTTATTCCGATCTTTCTGTCTGTACAAACACACAGAAAAATGTACAATAAAGTTGACTTTTGACTTAAAGCTTCCTGACTAATTCTAAACGTGTTTGTGTATTTCTGTTACCGTGGGGATGAGGGTCCCTGTTGGAGCTATATATAAATCTCTTTATATTATTTAATAGTTTAACATTTATTTTCTTGCTGTTTATAGTGTTTATTATTATCATTTATTTATATGTATTCTTAGTTAGCGTCATAAGTCAAAGTAGTTTCTATGCTTTTATTTTGAAGGCATGTTTTGGGCACTGGGTGATTAGAGCACCTGGTGTAATTGTATATATTGGAGACAGGTGGGAGCCAGAGCACTAGTTTACCAGGGTGTTTCAAGGCACACAAAGGAAAGCCATAGGAACGGCTTAAGGAAAAGAGGTATAGGAAACCTGTTCATTGTACTTTGTTATTGGAATAAAATGCACAAAAGGAGGTTCTTGTCTGGACCTGGATCATTGCCCTGCGTAAGATCCGCTAACTAGTGCCTCGGCGGCTGTTGCTACAGTCCCCATTAACATTTGTTGAAGTAATTTACTCCGCGTCCCATCAGCCCTGTGATGTTATGTGCCTCCACAGGATGGTAGCCAATTATTTTGAGCCCGCTTCAGTTTTCCAAATTAAAAATGGCCTCCTTCCACTGTTGACCTTGGATCGGCTTTCCACTTCTTATTATTATTAGGTTATTAACACAAACCCCTGAAAGTATCTTTTTAAAGTCTAAAACAAATTTGATTAGGCCTCTTTACTCGCACCGGTGCAGACGTATCGCTGTCTAACTCCTGTCTGCTGCCTATTACCTTCGACACTGAAGTCAGTGAGAGAGTCCGGAGCTGAAAACCTATATCCCCCGCACACTGGACAAGGCAGGGGGGTGCTAGGTTTGCAGCACATTACCGCTTTATTGAATTAATTACGATAAGGATCATAACTTTAAACTCGGGGTGAGGTGCGGGGCGTTTTTTTCGGCGCACATCGCTCGGAGCAATTTCTCCCCTGAACGACGGTGGAGGGGTTATTGGATCTGTCAGGCCTGAACTCTGTGGCATCGTAACGAGCTCCATAAGGTAAGCTGAGGTTGGGCACAGTTCGCCGCACTGATCCCTATATGCCTGCAACACGGGGGAAATTTGTACTACATACTGAACAAATAACAAGAGAGCAGAGTGAGAGGAGAGAGGCGGCGGGCGAGGCCTTGTTTTGATGGCGCCTCAGTCCGAAAGGCCCTGAGGGTCATGCGGGGTTACCCTGAGCTCTCGCGCCATACACAGTTCCCGCCGATGCAACGAAGTGTGTCATTGTGTTATGATGCTGCGTGGATGTTGCAAAGACTCTCTTTTTTTCCTGCTCACTTAAGTCTCACTGCTCCCCAAGGGCTGTGTGTGTGTGGACAGAGTTCTATTCTTTCGTGGGGTCCCTCGAAACCAGAAAGTGGTCAATTATGGTGGATTTTGGCGAGACCGCATCAATGAAGGGGCTATTTTTAGGAGTTTCAACTGGATATATATAGGCAGTGGTGAAGGACAAGGAAGTACATTTTTACAATTTTGAGTCACTTGTACTTTAAGTGTTTCTATTTTATGGTAAAAATTGGAGGAAAATATCGTACTTTTTTCTCCACTGCATTTCTCTGACAGCTTTAGTTACTTGAACGATTACAATTATTGGCCAATATATATATATTTAATTTCCAGCAGCAGTTTAAAAGTCATTAAAATAAGACCCCAGCTTATAAACACATTGTTGCATCAATAGTCATAATCCAGTAATTTAATAAGTATGATTCTGAAATGGGGCATTAGTATTCTTACAATTTAGTATTGCTTTTTTCAGCTTGGTAAAAAAATACTTCTTCAACCACTGAATTTAAGTTCAAGAAAAGGTTGAGGTCAATGATGTCATCGTGTCAAAAAGGGCTAAACAGACAACATCAGTTAACAGACTGTCCTCACATGGCTAACAAGTGTGTGTGTGTGTGTGTGTGTGTGTGTGTGTGTGTGTGTGTGTGTGTGTGTGTGTGTGTGTGTGAACCCCAAGCCCCCAGTGCACTTCAAAGAGATCCTAACCCTTTTTATTATTTCCACCATACGTACCCGCCAGCAACACTCTGAAGTGCTATTGGACGTTTAGTGAGAAACAGTTGTCGTTTCTTGTTTTGTTTTTGGTATAACAAAAGGATTTATCGCGTGGCTGCAAAGAGAAGCTCTATGAAAGGAAGTAAATCGCCATGGGTTAGACCTTTTCGGATTATCCGCCACATTGATCAGCAGTCCTCCCCAGGGGGCCGAGGGGCCGCTGATGATGTGCAGATAATGTTTTATTGCTTTTTGCCCACCAACATTTCCGCACGTCTGACAGCACTGCAGGCTCCTCTGTGTGGCTTTTCACTCGTGTGAAGGGATGGCAAAAGTACACACATCCTTTACTCAAGTAGAAGTACAGATACTCGTGTTTAAAAATACTGTGGTGAAAGTAGAAACTTCTTTATTCAAGTAAAAGTAAAGAGGCTTTGAAGTGTACTTCAGTAGAAAGTACCCATAGCTAGCAGCTGCTTTAAAGAGTACCTGACCTCCCTTTATATCAATAGAACAATAATGTCATTGTTAGCTAATGAATGTTTCCATGCTGAACAACGGCAACATGACAACGTTTCCATTGGTCCCTCTTCTTTAGAGAAGACCAGGAAGTGATGGATACACGGATCGTGTTCCAACCAATAGGCACGCAGTGACTCTAAAGAATAATGACCACGCACCAACACACATTCAGACTAAAGGAACCAGCTGTTTGGGAAATGAGAGAAGTAGAAAGTACAGGTATTTGAGTTCAACATGTAAGAAGTAGAAAGTACAGGTATTTGAGTTCAACATGTAAGAAGTAGAAAGTACAGGTATTTGAGTTCAACATGTAAGAAGTAGAAAGTACAGGTATTTGAGTTCAACATGTGAGAAGTAGAAAGTACAGGTATTTGAGTTCATAATGTAAGAAGTAGAAAGTACAGGTATTTGTGTTCAACATGTAAGAAGTAGAAAGTACAGGTATTTGTGTTCAACATGTAAGAAGTAGAAAGTACAGGTATTTGTGTTCAACATGGAAGAAGTAGAAAGTACAGGTATTTGTGTTCAACATGTAAGAAGTAGAAAGTACAGGTATTTGAGTTCAACATGTGAGATGTAGAAAGTACAGGTATTTGTGTTCAACATGTAAGAAGTAGAAAGTACAGGTATTTGTGTTCAACATGTAAGAAGTAAAAGTTAAAAGTTGTGGAGTAAAGTACTGATACCAGAAAAATTAAGTACAGTAACGAAGTATTTGTACTCCACTACTTCCCACCTCTGCTCACATGAGGTGTGTTTTGAGATGTGTGTGTTTCCATGTCTCTACAGCGTTGTTTCTGTGTGAGTGTGTGTTTGGCCTAGAGCTAAATATGTGCAGATGTATCATAATATTTTCACTGTAAAAAAGCGTCTTTGAGGGACAATAACCTGCAGCTGAATCAGCGTGCTGCCCCGCCACGCGAGCGCTTTTCATTCGAGCCACCCAACTATCTAGAGAATGTATAGCTTAGGCTCAGGGGGGAAGATGGAGCTCTCTTTTCTGTGTGTGCGTGCGTGCGTGTGTGTGTGTGTGTGTGTGTGTGTGTGTGTGTGTGTACGGTAAGCCACTCTGACATCAGCTTGAATTTCTCTCACTGTATTTCTTTCTCTTTCAACACACACCCATGCTTTGACAGAACCACCCTCTCTGCACCTATAAATATGGTGTTT
This sequence comes from Chaenocephalus aceratus, assembly GCA_023974075.1. Taxonomy (NCBI): domain Eukaryota; kingdom Metazoa; phylum Chordata; class Actinopteri; order Perciformes; family Channichthyidae; genus Chaenocephalus; species Chaenocephalus aceratus. Next base: position 38,748,364 of record CM043797.1, on the reverse strand, counting down.
GGCACATACACACACACAAGCACCACTGGTATCACACACACCTTCGCATGTCCTGAAAACAAGACTCCTTGTTGTTTGCTGATGAAGGGAGCAACACGTGTGCTGTGGGGGTATGTGGGGCAAACAGTGGGGAGATGAGATGTAATCACAGGCTTGTACAGCTGGGTCTTGTTTAGCCGGTGGACACCGTCAAAGGGGGAGGAAAACTAATTCCCAATCAAAATACATCAGCATCAAAGAGCCTCCACTAAGGGCTGAGAGTTAAGCCTAAGTGCCTTTAGTGACTAAATGCTGAGCAGAACTAAATACTTCTGAATGTTGTGGTCAGTGAATGTTCAGTATTGTTTTCTTGTGGCCATGATTGACAGTGTGCATTACCCTGATGCCTGGAGTACATGTGAATATGTTGCGTGTGGTGTGTTACAAACACAGCAGCAGTTTTTTTAGGGGGGGGGGACACTTTGTTGAGATTATTGCAAGATTTTGAGGATTTGCTTTTGGGGGTGCGTGGGAAAAGAGAGTGCGGTGTCGGGAACAATGCCAGCTACAAGTGAGCAGGACACATTAGTGGGGAGGGGGGTGAGGGCGGGATTTCCACTAAGGATGCATGTCCCCTCCCTTTTATTGTTTCAAGTAGATCCTTCAAAACTTTCTCTGACTAGTGTTTTCTTACTGTTCAGTTACCAGTCAAGATGAGAGAGGGACCAAACTGATTTACCGGTTCGAGTCTCATTTAGTTAAAAAGAAATGGCAGAAATGGTCTAAGCCCGCGTCACACTGTCTCGAAGTTGACACCAGATGGACACACGAATATGGAATTGTGAATTTCGCACGACGATGGCCCCGAACTTGGTCAACAGCCAAGCAACACACAGCCGAAGCAAGTACGATGCCTACAGAAGGCCACACGATGGCACCCGAACCACACACTCCGTCGTGTTGTTTCCATAGCAACAACTTCCTGTCAACAGTGTAAACTCGCCTTCAAAATAAAAGCATCTAAATAAAACAGGAAGTTAACCTAAATTACATTTAAAACATACAACTAAAGTAACAAAAACAATGTCATATCCTTTTCAGTTTCACAGAACACAAATTGGGTTGTTTACACAATATGTTTACATGATTTTGTTGTGAAATAAATGCAATGTCGATGTCATCATAATACGATGGCTACACGACGGCATTGCGAGGGCTTCACGTAGTCGTGTTGCCTTCCTAAGACAATCGGGCAGCTTCTTGTTTCCTTCGTATTGTCTTCGTGAGGCGAAAAACAAGATGCCCTCACGCTGGCCTTACGAAGGGCAAAATGGACACACGAATTCAACACGAAACTGAACCTTCGCAAGGTCCTTCTGCACATTTTTGGCATGCCGAAGATGTTGCCACCGCTCACGAAGTTGCTGCCGGTGTTACCATTTAACTGGTGTCACTGGGAGCTGGTGATATTCTATAGAGTGGCGAAGTCCCGCCCATCTACTTCCGACCCATGGGACCTTATTTCGGAAACATTATGTATTGAAGTCAATGGAGAGAGAAAACGTATCTTTCGATCCCGTTTGAATTGTGCCACGAATTACACACATGATGTTTGTCAATTTAAAAGATAATTTTGCAAGTCCCCCGGAAAGGGAGGGACTTCGCCTCTCTGTAACGGTAGGGAGCTGTGTCAGGGGCGTGTACTTTGAGGAGCCATTGTCGAATAACCAGGAAATACACATTTCGATCGCTTCTTCTGTGGTTTACATTCATCTGTTGGTATATGTGTCTCCATAGGAACACTTTGACGCACATTCAGTCCCAGTGTGTGAGGTTGTGGTTGCGATGCCGATATGCGGACGCGTACAGCGAGGACTACAACATGACAATGAGGTGACTGGGGATGTCTGTTCAAAACATTGCACGCTTGAATAAATAATTTAAACCAGTTATTTTTGCCAGACTTAAAAATAATGTGTTTTCAGGTTTTAGGGTTTCGTGGGTTTTGCCATTCAGGTTGCAAACAGCTTGCCTAGCATATTTGTGAAGGTTGTATATGGCCTTAAATACTGTGAGACTTATCTAAGACAACCTTGAAGACATGCAACACAACTTCAAAGAGATGATATACACGTCAATGTAAATAAATACTGGGGAGTCATACTCATCAACACGTCCATTAATCATCACTGCGCTTATTAGCTCCAGAAAGGTATCGCACACACAGATGTGGCTCTTCAGACCTTCACCCTCTCCCCTCCCATCGCACTTTATCTTTGATTTCAGTCCATCTGTCCTGCAAGGTCGCCACCTGCACCGATGTTACAGCAGTGTGTTAGAGCACGTCAGTATTACGTGCATGAGGGCTCTGAAGTCTTTTTACTTTATTGAGTTTTCACATATTTCCAAGCGGATGCAAAACAGTTGACCAGACACTTGTCAACGAGTTGTTTCTCCACCTGTCCCCCTGCCCAATCTGAAACGGAGAGTGTGAGTGTTAGGGCTAGGGATGGAACTTTGGGATTTTACACAAGACAATATGAAACGTACTAGAGGAAAGTAAAACCCCAAAAGCACAACAGGGCCTCTTTAAGGATTAACTTTGGTGTCAGTGGGAGTAAAGAAAGAGCCAAGTCAAAACATCAGAAGTCCTTTAATGTGAACCGTTTGGATTCTCCACACATAGCGTCGTGTGTTCCTTCCAAACAACTCGACTCTGGTTTCATCCGTCCACAGAATATTTTGCCAGCAGTGCTGTGGAACATCCAGGTGCTCGTTTGCAAACTTCAAACGTGCAGCAATGTTTCTTCTGGACAGCGGTGGCTTCCTCCGTGGTGTCCTCCCAGGAACTCCATTCTTGTTCAGTGTTTTACGTATCGTAGATTCGTCAACAGAGATGTTAGCATGTGCCAGAGATTTATTTAAGTCTCCAGCCGACACTCGAGGATTCTTCTTCACCTCATTGAGCATTCTGCGCTGTGCTCTTGCAGTCATCTTTACAGGACGGCCACTCCTAGGGAGAGTAGCAACAGTGCTGACCTTTCTCCATGTATAGACAACTTGTCTTCGTGGACTGATGAACATCAAGGCTTCCAGAGATACTTTTGTTACCCTTTCCAGCTTTATGCAAGTCAACAATTCTTAATCGTAGAGAGCTCTTCTGTGCGAGGCATGGTTCACATCTGGCAGCTTCTTAGGAATAGCAAATTCAAACTGGTGTATTTTGTATAGGGCAGAGCAGCTTTAACCAACACCTCCAATCTCGTCTCCTTGATTGGGCTCCAGGTTGGCTGACTCCTGACTCCAAGTAGCTCTTGAAGAAGTCTTTAGCCTCGGGGTTCACATACTTGTTCCGCCCTCTGTTTATTGTTATCAGACAATGATACTACAGATTATTCAATTATTATTTAAATATTTCGTTTAGTTATTGCATTCATTTGTATAGTACTGTATCATGTCTGTATCATCTTTTGTTTCATTTGTATTTTCTTTGGTTTTACACGCTCGAAATAAATAAATAAACTAAACTAAACTAACTAACCCTGCACTGTGAATGTTTACGTGGTGTGTTCAATAAAAACATGAAATCACATAATTGTTTGTGTGGTATTAGTTTAAGCAGACTGTGTGTGTCTGTTGTTGTGACTCAGATGAAGATCAGAACACATTTTATGACCAACTTATGCAGAAATCCAGGTCGTTCCAAAGGGTTCACTTTTTCTTGCAACTGTATATAAATCATCCAGTGCATACGCATACTACTCAAGTATGCACTAGAGAGCCACATGATGATGAGTACAAACTGAAAAAGGTTCAACGTCGGCTCCCATACGAGGGAGATTCTGCTTCTGCATTTGTTCAAGCTAAATGTTAAGTGCTACCTGGCCATTTTTGGAAATGGAAAATATGTATATTAAATTACATTAAATTTAATTTAGCCGACAATTGTATCCAAAAAAAGATCACTATATTATATACACTTGATCAGATACAAACTCAGAAAGCAAGAATCCTGCAAGTCCTCCTCATTACTCACAAAGCCCTCGACAATCAGGCCCCCCTTCCCTCACAGACCTGCTGCACCACCACACCCCTTCCCCCTACCTCACAGACCTGCTGCACCACCCACACCCCTTCCCCCTACCTCACAGACCTGCTGCACCACCACACCCCTTCCCCCTACCTCACAGACCTGCTGCACCAACCACACCCCCTTCCCCCTACCTCACAGACCTGCTGCACCACCACACCCTTCCCCCTACCTCACAGACCTGCTGCACCACCACACCCCTTCCCCCTACCTCACAGACCTGCTGCACCACCACACCCCTTCCCCCCTACCTCACAGACCTGCTGCACCACCACACCCCTTCCCCCTACCTCACAGACCTGCTGCACCACCACACCCCTTCCCCCTACCTCACAGACCTGCTGCACCACCACACCCCTTCCCCCTACCTCACAGACCTGCTGCACCACCACACCCCTTCCCCCTACCTCACAGACCTGCTGCACCACCACACCCCTTCCCCCCACCTCACAGACCTGCTGCACCACCACACCCCTTCCCGCTGCCTCCGCTCATCAGAAGCCAACCTCCTATCCATCCCCACCCGCACCAAGCACCGGACCTGGGGGGACAGAGCCTTCTCCGTCGCTGCCCCCTCCCTCTGGAACTCACTCCCCCAACCCATCAGAGACTGCACCAACCTCACCACCTTCAAAGCACTCACCTCCTCAATCTGGCTTTTAATGTGTGAATGTTTTTGTATTATTTGACTTGAACTTTAACTATATATTTATTGGTTGTTCCTTCCTTTTTTTTTATCTTCACTATATCTGTAAAGCATCTTTGAGCACCTGTAAAAGCGCTAACAAATTAAATATATTATTATTATTATTAAGTACATTAGCGTTCAATAAGCCAAACCATATGAGGTGCTATTGCATTCACTCCAAATAAGCTTTTCTAAGTGCTACGTACGATAGAACATTTTCATTTATACATTGTTGGCCAAGGTGCCGTTCGATCCACAGGTCAAACTATCCAACAGATGCATTTACTGGACAAAAGGTGTTTATTTTGTCTTGTCTTGTGAAGCAACCAAAATAACAAGCCTCTAAAACCGAATTCAGGCGACCTTTCACCTCCACTTAATGAAATGCATGGTTGCAAGATAAAATTGATTTAGATAAACATTTTAAGTTGCAAACATTAATTTATAAGTTGTGTTGACGTAATAATGTTGGTAATTATATCAACTTAATACTGTGTGTAAGTTGAACTCTGATGTCTGCGTTAATTGACTTAAAACTAAATTCAAGTTGTAGTAAGTAATGCAATTGGCTTGATGACTTAATTGTTCTACATCTTGAGTTAAGGATTTCAAGTCCACTCCCACTTAAGATGCCTGGAGAAGTTCCCACAGTTAAGACAAATAGAAACATACAAAGGACATTTTAAGGTGAGTGTCACCTGTTGCCATTCAAATACAGTATAGCCCTGTAGTTGCACTGTATACGCAAACTGCTGTGTCCCCCGTGTCCCGTGGTAATACGGCTAATGTGTTTATTTATTATTTGTGGGGCATTTTAAATTTGTGTTATTTATCTTTTTTCTCAAGATTGAAATGAAGCTCAGCGCAAGTTCCTTCAGGAAGATGGGTGTGTGTACATTCACTCCGCAGCTGCATATAACCAGCTCATCACAGGCGTTCTCTTTAACCTATCACATGTCACCTCATTCTCCAGCAGCCAATCAGCGAGCTGCAGACAAACTATAAAATGGTTCTCCTCTCTCCTGCAGTCAGCTGTGATGTCAGGTGTTCGGGCACCTTATCATACTGTG
>CM043797.1:38615037-38737537 GCA_023974075.1 Chaenocephalus aceratus | reverse complement strand
TCGAGAACCGCTACATTGAGAACAGACCATTTAAAAAAACATATTTCATTTATTTAAGATGATTTTTTCTGAGACCGTGGTCACTTTAAGGTCAGAATACCATTGCAGTTATTGTTGGTTTTGGTTAATTGACCTTCCTTGCATTATTTCTTTCCATAAACTACAAGAAACATGTGGATATTGTGCAGACTCATCTCGCCTAAAGCTGCGTTCAGATGATAACAAATGTTAGTTTAGCTTACTACGGGAAGAGGGGAAGTTACCAGTAAATGTTTTAGTGCAGACAGTTGCAAACGGTTAGTACTGGGCAGGTTTCCTCAATAGACGCATTCACACTGCGGTACTTTTCCCACAAAGATTCATGCGAACTTAGTTCATGGGAACTATTTTATGGCATTCACACCAAAAGAAGCCGGTACTCAAATTAGTTCATGCGAACCTTTTTACCCGTGGCTCTTTTTTGAGAAAAGAGCTATATTCCTGATTGGCTGGGCGGATTGCAAACCACGCCCCGTAAAACTCTCAAAATGTTTTGTGAAGCCGCCATTTTATTATCCTCACATTAGCATTATTAGCATTAGCATTAGCCCAGCGCAGAAACGCAGAGAGGACTAACTTATGGCAACATAACATAAAACATGGGAGCGGTGGAGATGAGGAGGTGTCGGCGTTCTGGCGATTTACTCGGAAAGCTTCAGTAGAAGCTGCTGGGAGTCCCAGCAGCTTCTACTGAAGCCTTCCCAACTCCGGGGACTTCCGGCCGGGGACTCCGGGTGGGCAGTAACAGTATCAGTTCCGGAAAAGTCTGCAGATTATAAATTTTTATCTTATTTCCATTTATTTCACCAGATAAAGTATTGTTGAGTTAAAACATTAAGTTTAATGAGAGCATCTACATGTTGATACATAAATGTGTGAGAATTTCCATTATTATGTGTGCATTCATGTTGTATGTGCTAAAGTTAGTCCTCTAATGCGGGTAACCTTAGCACAACACATACGGACAGAGGCACAAACAACACTATTTAAGATGATGATTAAATGATGTCACAACAAGAGATACAAAACAACATAAAATTGTCAAATGTCAAACACAGACTATAGACAATATCAAGTTAAAGATAAGATAATAAGATGGAGAAGGCCGTAACCTAACACGTCAGAAAGTAATTTATCTTAAATATCAAGGCAGTAATAATTCACCGGTTCACAAAACTCATCAGTGAGTCAAATACATCCTGTGAATAGTCAGCTTTTCTTTAATCCAGTCGGCGCAGGGACCACATATAATATTTGAAACTGCAAGTATGAACAAAGCCGCCGCAGTGGAATTACCCAAACATGCCGCCCGAACTCTTCTCCCTGCAGCACTCGAGTCGAGTAGCTTGATCTTTAGAATGCACAAGAAGTGTTCTGCATTGTTTGGTTCCAGTTCCTTCTTGCTGAGATAGTTCCATACCTTTTGGGCATTTCCCGACCACAACACCCCCCCCCCCCCTCCTCCCATCCCGCCCTGGTATTCGGGAGCCTCTCACGAATACCAGCATGGGCGAGCGTGTCCTACCACTGAACCCCATCCCAGCACCCTGGTGACACAACACACAACACACACACACACACACACACACACACAACACACACACACACACACACATAGACACGTCCTTATCGCCACCATCGCGCTGCAGAGTAGTTTACTTCCTACACACACACACACACACACACAACACACACACACACACACACACACACACACACACACACACATATACTAGGTGTCCGCACACCACGGGTACGCACAACTGCAACAACACACACTCTTGCACAAACGGCATCATCATAGCACCATCCTTATCTCTTTAGCTGAGATTCAATCATGTGCACACCGAGGCATATGCTCACTTGCTCTGTGGTCTCTGTGTGTGTGTGTGTGTGTGTGTGTGTGTGTGTGTGTGTATGTGTGTGCGTGTGTGTGTGTGTGTGTGTGTGTGTGTGTGTTCTGTCTGGGATGAGGGGGAGATGCCTATCTGGACCCTACAAGACGAGTTGAGCAGACAGCAGATGGGCAGCATATTAAAGATGGACCATGACTCAGAGACGAAGACAATCTGCTTATGATTTTACACCGAATTAAAGGCAGTTGTGAAATCTGCAGTCTTTTGATTTTAAATAAGGAGTATCCTAATGCTAGGTTCACACTAGTGTTTACTCGTGCGCTTCTTAGCATACAGTAGTCATGTGTTTCGATGGGGCAGATCAGGGGAACGCTAGCTAACCTTTGTTTTGAAGCGTGTTAGCTTGTAGCTTTATTTAGGAGCTGCCACAAAAATAACTTTCAGTCTGTTGTTCTTCGAGCGTTAAATAACTGCTTTGTGCTCTTAAAGTTGAAGTTTGACACATTTGGAAATACTCTATTCTCTATTTGTTTGTATTAAACTTAAACTATGAGTCTTAGCTTATGTTAGCTTGGATTAGCATAAGGACTGGAAACAAATTAGAAGCAGATAGTTGGCCAGGAAACAAAATCAGCTTCCCCATTGATGATTTTTGACTTATTAATGACTCATGTACAAATTAAACAAGTTACATAAAGCATCAAGTAGTGAGCTTTAGAGGTAACGGAAGACATCTTGTGTTGCCTTGGACAGAGGGAGGCTAGCTTTAGTCTTTTATGCTGAGCTAAGCTAACGTGTCTCGATCCAAAGAAAAACATTCCAGCACCTCCAAAGCTCACTAGCGTGCTATATCTCGCTTGTTTAATCTGAACAAAGTGTAGTAGTAAGCTTTAGAGGTGCTGGTAGGCGGATTTTTGTAATATCAGGACAAACCCAGGCTAGCTGTTTCCCGCCTGTTTCCAGTCGAATATTACTCTTGATCAGGAAGGAGATACGTGTGTTTCCCATATCGTCAAAAATATTCCTTTAATAATGAAAACTCAAGGGATAATTAGTCCTAAGAGAAATAGGCTTTTCTAATGGCAACAATATACTATATTAATATACTTGTTGGTTTGCCTCGTAGTTAGTACACATGTTTAATATAACACCTATTATAGGAATTACTCAATTAGAATTAGGGGGTGACATTCCTTGTGATGTAAAAGGTAAAAAAAACAAGCAGTGTATTTTCTCCAGGGAATCATCTCTCGCTTTCTCTCTTCCACACACACAACACACACACACACACACACACACCACACACACACACCACACACACACACACACACACCACACACAACACACACACACACACTGTCACACAGTACAATTAGCAGGCTCTGCCCGCAGGCGGTGGGTCCCAATAAGTGCTTGTTGATGTTTTCCAATTTCTTGCTAATAGGAAGAATAAACATGGCCTAACCTTTTAATTGAGTGATGACATGATGATGATGATGATGATGATGATGATGATGATGATGATGATGATGATGATGATGATGATGATGATGATGATGATGATGATGGAGAGATTTTCAGCGCTCTGTTTGGAGCCGGAGAGGAGCGTCCTTGACTTCCCTCCTTTAAATCCACCTCTCCATCCGTCTGCACATTTCCTGTTTGTGTTCATTAGTGTCAGAATGACTCGTGAGAGAGAGTCTTGTTTTTTATTTCCATGTCTGTGTATAGCAGCGCTGCACGATATCAGGGAACAAGGACACATTGGCCCCTTTAAAAAACAACTATGGGTACTTCCAGAGCAACATGACAAGGCTTGATCCATCAAGGACTTTGTGCCTTTGTAAACACATCTGAACAAACGCAACGTAAATGAGAAAACAGTACACATTTTAAAGATGGGTTAGCCAGATTGTTGACATGGAAATAGAAATGGGGGACTCGAATAAAAAACCTCTTTAAATCCTCCGACAGCACTGCACACAGAGCGAACTTTAGACACTGCATTCGAGCCAACTTATTATATAGAGTTGGAGAGATGAGTCCTAAATCCTGGAAATGAGTTACCACTTCTGGTGTACGCTTTGTTCTACGATATAAATGCAGGAAGTCAATACCGCACTGCAAAACATCGGAAGCTTTTACATGTCATGAAGAACGGAGCTGCTGACAAGTGACTGAATCAGATTACTTAAAGGTGGGTTATGTCATTTATTTCAGAAACACTTTTTGTTATATTCCACGGATGCTCTTGATAGACCCTCCAGAAAAACGCGATTCTGCGGTCGCAGAATTTACCGCATAATCAGCAAAATGGCGCAGATATTTTAAAAGCCGCATATTTATCAAAAGGCCGCATAAATCCGCGCATTTTCCACACAAGTTGAGAACAAAAAAAAAGTTAACTCGTGACGTCATCAGCCCGCGCATCACAGAAGGCAAACACCGTCGTGTGAAAGTGTGGAATTCACACGAGAGAGAAAACACCAAGATGAACAAATCTAATCCATCTCATTTACCCCCGAAACATTCTGCTAAAGACCGGGTAAAGCAGTTCCCCGATGTCTTGCACGAAAGTGGGGGGAAACTATTCTGCACCCCGTGCAACTGTGTGTTGGAGCATAAGAGAACATCGACGGTGACGACCCACTTCGATTCGCACAAACATTTGAAAATGCTTTCTGCTGCTGCGGACAAGAAAGCTAAACACGTCGTTCACCGAGGCATCGACCTCCAAACCTCCTCGAGGGCCACAAGAAACGAGGTGAAGCTGGTCAGATAACGAGCGAGTAGAAATGAAAACAGAAGAGGCGGAGAAGTGTGTGTGTGTGTGTGTGTGTGTGTGTGTGTGTGTGTGTGTGTGTGTGTGTGTGTGTGTGTGTGAGTGATTAAATAGCCCAATTGCTTTTACAATAAATAAACATTGCATATTTCGCAACTTCCCGCAATTTTCACCGCATAAAATCACATAAAAACCCCGCATGTTTTAATCGCATAATTAAGGATTTTTGCCCGCGTTTTTCTGGAGGGTCTGTGTTAACATCCCGATAGCATGAATATCTTAAGTGCTTTGACAATAAATACATACAAACATTCATCTGTGGAAGCTGTGGCGCTTGTAAAAAGCACGACCAATCATCTGAGCCGGCTAAAGTAACTGGATGGCCCTACCTGCCTGTCAGCCTTCCATCGGGCACAAACTGATCTCGTGCCCTCATTGGTCATGTGCGCGTTCCTGTGTGTTGGGGGAGGGGCTCTGAGAGGAAGTCTGAAGGAAGAGGCAGATTTTTTTTCGGCTGTGTATTTTCAAATTCTAGCGCACTCGAGCTGGTTTCTCCATTCTTACCTACCCCACCTTTAACGTCGCCGGGCTGAGCAATAGCCACCGTTAGCTTGGCGGTTTTAAGGTGAACGCTAGCTTTTAGCTTCTGTCGATTGCATTTATGCTTCAAAGACCTGGAGATTATTTCTGCTGAACACAACGTTCAAGTGTCATAAAAGCGTGTTTGCAAAGACCTTTATTTCTGCAATAATCAAAAATCCAATGGAAGAATCCCGTTGCTTTTCGCCGAGGCAGCCCTTGCTATGTTAGCTCCGGGGTCGGCCTATACGTCATCACTGCACCAAATAGTTTTTTACCAGTGCTGATCAGCTCACCTTACATTTTGATAGACTATAACTGTCAGCCGCACATTAGCAACAGAAACCCCTCCTTCCTTCCTCCTTCCTCCTCTGTCTTTCTGTTGTGAGATGTCCTGTCAGAGCTCTGCCAGTATTCATCTCTGTGATAGATCCCCGTCCCTTATTTCTTCTGTACTAACCTTCACTTCAACCTTTCCCCTAATGGTTTGCAGCGCTGACCCTTACGGCACTGATAAAACCATAACCTCAGCATGTTGTTGGAATGTGATCTCATTATTGGCATATCGTGCTGCCACTACTGCACACTATTCATTATTTTTGTTTCATTTAAAGTCTAAAAATACTCCATTACAAGTAAAAGTCTTGACTAAAAGAACTGACAGTATTATGAGAAAGTGTACTTAAAGTATTAAAAAATACCGAATAGAATTATTTGCTCTTTTAATAATGTTATATAATCAATCAATCATCCATCCATCCATCTTCTCCCGCTTATCCGTGGTCGGGTCGCGGGGGTAGCAGTTCCAGCAGAGAGCCCCAAACTTTCTTTTCCCTGGCGACATCAACCAGCTCTGACTGGGGGATCCCAAGGCGCTCCCAGGCCAGCGAAGAGATATAATCCCTCCACCTGGTCCTAGGTCTACCCCTTGGTCTCTTCCCAGCTGGACGTGCCTGGAACACCTCCCTAGGGAGGCGCCCAGGTGGCATCCTAACTAGGTGCCCGAACCACCTCAACTGGCTTCTTTCGACGCGAAGGAGGAGCGGCTCAACTCCGAGTCCCTCCCGGATGACCGAACTTCTCACCTTATCTCTAAGGGAGACACCAGCCACCCGGCGGAGGAAACCCATCTCGGCCGCTTGTATCCGCGATCTCGTTCTTTCGGTCATGACCCATCCTTCATGACCATAGGTGAGGGGAGGAACAAAAATGGCCCGGTAGACAGAGAGCTTTGCCTTCTGGCTCAGCTCCCTTTTCGTCACAACGGTGCGGTAAAGCGACTGCAGTACCGCTCCCGCTGCTCCGATTCTCCGGCCCATCTCACGCTCCATTGTTCCCTCACTCGAGAACAAGACCCCGAGATACTTGAACTCCTTCACTTGGGGTAATCAATCAATCAATGTTTATTTATATAGCCCAATATCACAAATGTTACATTTGTCTCAGTGGTCTTCACAGTGTGTACAGAACATCAGTATGACAATACGACACCCTCTGTCCTTAGACCCTCTGTCCTTAGACCCTCTATCCTCAGACCCTCTGTCCTTAGACCCTCACATCGTACAAGGAGAAACTTCCAAAGAAAACCCAGTTTAAAGGGAAAAATGGGAGAAACCTCAGGAGGAGCAGCAGAGGAGGGATCCCTCTCCCAGGACGGACAGACGTGCAATAGATGCCGTGTGTAAATTGAAAAGATAATACATTTACAACATAGGTAGTCCAAATGTTTGGAAATGCATGTGTGTATAATAGGAAGATGAATCCACGAGGATATCCATCCAGGACCTATGATCCAGGACCACAGCCACGACTCAAGATCCAGCGCTCGCGATCCAGGACACAGGACCGCAGGATCATCCATGACTCCGGATCCCGGCGTATATAGACACCAAAAAGAAAGACATGTGGGGAAGCTGGGTTAATCGGAACATGAGAGGACACAGGTACAGACAGAGAGAAGGAAGAAGTAAGATGTCCCCTGACAAACTAATATAATATTACAAATATACAACAGTGTGTCTTGTGAGCAAATGTTGGATACTTTGTGTACCACTGTAAGGTCGACAGAACACATAAATATGTTACTTATAGGTACTACTCGTGTCAAATGAATCAATTTCCCTATGAAATGTAGTGGAGTAGAAGTATAAGTGGGAGAAAGTTCGATTTCAAAGTTCTTTACATAAGGACATCAGTTATTTACTTTCCACCACTGATTGCCAGACGGATGTAACGGTTTTAGAATAAAGCTCTCCTGCTGTCTTTGACCAGTAGGTTCCTCTCGTCTCCAGGTCATCCACCGCCTCCTGCTCAGGGTGTAAAGAAATATGGCGTTGAGGGTTAAACTCCTACCCGGGGAAAACTCCTGTTGACAGTGTGGGGGTTCGGTCTGACCCGTGAACTTCTGTGCAGCCACAGCCCCAGATGTTAGACTGGTTCAGTCCTTCCTCTCTCTGCTGAGCCTGTAGCCAAAACAAGTGATTAGACGCACACATCGTTTGTTAGTACAACCAGTCAGGTAAGACTGTAAAGGTAAGATCGACAGACCTCTATCATGAAAGACATGGGAACAGAAGTAACTCATTATATTATTGTCATGTGCATAATAGTGTGGTTTGAGAAGTCCTAGGCTCCTCCAGCAATGCAACACAGAATATAGTTTCTGTTGTGTGTTGGGGTGTTTCTCCTGTAATGTGTTATAAAGGTCTTTGTGCATGCTAATGGTCTAAACATGTTTTAAATCCCGGTGTTCCCTCCAAAGGGGCTTCTATACCAGAGTGACATCCCTCTGTAACACTCCCGCTTCTATTGGCTAGCGCCCCACCACATGGTACGTGATAAGGGGCGGGACATCTCTAAACGGTTGACCAAACACAACAGAGCCGGCCAGCTAACCAATCAGAGCAGACTGTGCTCTGATATCAGACAGAGGGGGAAAAGAGGGGCTGCAGCACAAGGCCAGTGGCGGACTGGCCATCAGGAGTGGAGTGCACCAGCTGGGCGTAAGCTGGGCGTAAGCTGGGCGTAACTCTACGTCCGACGTAGAACCGAAGGTTAAGACCAAACTAAAGTTATGACTAGTGCACCACTTAGACTTAAGCCCTGTATGCGTTGCGCCCGGGTGTAACTTTTACGCCTAGTATGGAGCAGGCGTAAATCGGAAAGACAGACTAGTATCCATAGTAACGTAAAACAGGCAAGAAGGATATTAACGATGGCAGGGCGTCTTGTTTACATGTTTAACAATGAAAGGGCATTAAGAAGAGTCTCAATTTCTCCTTCTCAATTTGTTCGGGTTCCGCTCTCAATTTGACGGTCTCCACCTCCACACGAACGATTTCTTTCTCCGTCAGTTCCCGCTGTAGCTCTGACAAATCCCTCTTTCTCTTTCGGGGTGTGGCCATTTGGGATTCCCCTGGAGTCATCGCTGACGCTGTGGGTGTGGAAATTCCCTCTTCTCTGCGGTCCTCTGAGTCTGTAAAATGGTAAAATGGCGTTGCTTGGCAACAATTACTGTTTCGCGTGTATTCACGTGGACGCGCATCTTGGCGCAGCTACGCCCGAGACTAGTCAGGCTTAGTGCACTCGTTGTAAATTCGAATCACTACGTCGGACGTCGCTAAGCCCGACGTTAGAGTTAAGCCCTACTTTTTTATGCCCAGCTGGTGCACTCCACTCCGGGACTTATTGGGACGAATCCCGATGGGCCAGTACTGAAGTGGGCCGGTCGGACGATGTGGGCCAGTCGGATAAGATTACTACCAAATCTGTAGATACATACACAAGCTCATAAGTGCAGTGATGATTAGTGGTTGGTTGATGAGTATCATCTCTTCGAGGTTGTTTTATTTAAAGGCACTGTAACAACTAGAGACACAAAACAACTTCCCTTTTTGAACAATAAAGCAAGTAGATATGTCACATGACATTAGAGGCAAATAATAACCTGAAAACAAGTGTTTTCGATGAGATAAAGTTATACAAGCCAATGATTTGTCAAGTCTGTCCTCGTGCCATTCGGAAGTTAATAGTTAGATCAAAAAGAGGTAACCTGGGGGTGTTGCCGGGAGGACACAGGGACATTGTTTGCCCTGCTGTACAACTGAAATGTAGTGTCTCTCAGTGCTAAAGGCTGACCGGGAGCATTCAAGGTCAACACAAAACTTCAATTCCTCCGTGTTGTTGCTTTCAAGCAAGTTCACATGTAGGATCACTTCCAAACTGTTGCCTTTCAAGACGTATTTTTCCCACAGGATGTGACCACAGCATAAAGCAGGACAGATTCTCCAGCGCTTTGATCTCCCCTTTCCTTCGACTTACTCATTTCTGCTTCAGGTCTTCCGTGTGTCGAGCTGCTGCTCATAAGAGACTCCCTCTGAGGCACGCAGTGTTTCCACCCAGCAGAACAACAGACAGGTGTACCCTGACTCTGTCTCTTTCACAGACACACATCCACACACTCGTAAGTGCACTGTCTGTATTTGTCTGAGTGTGGGGAGGTCCACGGCCCCCAGGGAACCAATAGCAGGTCAGTATGGTAAGGCTGTCAGCCTATCAGAGAGCCACAGAGGAATTGTGTGTGAAACAGAGACCAGCCGACTGACAGAGACGCCGCACAGCTGCACGGCTGCAGCACAACTCTGACAGCCTCCACTTCTTAAACCCATTTTCTGTCCCTAAACCCGTTCTCTTTGTTTCTCCGGCTGAATCTGCTTGAAGTGGTCGCTGAAGACAACGAGGGACAGCCGCTGTTCTTTTGAGGCGGCGTCTGCAAACCAGTAGTGTGTTCTTTACTCGATAATCAATTGGACTCACAGAGTATAACACTATGAAGATGTTACGCTCCTTACGGCAAGGAGACTTTAGTTTGACAAAAGACAGCTTCAGTAGATACGAGGCCAACACACACACACACACACACACACACCACACACACCACACACCACACAACACACTCACACACACACACACAAACACACACACACCACACACACACACACACACACAACAAACAAACAATAGCCTTTAAGACTTAACACCTCTGGGAAATTGAGGAGGAGGAGAGGTGTGTACTTGCGTGTTTGTGTGTGTGTGTGTGTGTGTGTGTGTGTGTGTGTGTGGACTAGCATTACTATACATGTGGGGACCTAAATCTGTTTACATAGTCACGTGTGGGAACTCGCCTCCCTTATGGGGACAAATTGGAGGTCCCCATAAGGGGGATCATTAATTTTAGGGTGAAGACTTGGTTAGGGTTAGGGTTAGGGTAGGGTTAGGGTAGGGTTAGGTTAGGTGTTGGTTATGGTTAAGGTTAGGATAAGTCTCCAGGAAATGCATGTACGTCAATGTAATGTCCCCTGAAGTGATGTATACATGGTATGTGTGTGTGTGTGTGTGTGTGTGTGTGTGTGTGTGTGTGTGTGTGTGTGTGTTGAAGTATGAGTGAAGGAGACACACACCTAGTGTTTACCTTGGCCTCAGAGCTGCAGACACAGAAAGAAAGAGAGAAGAGGAGGGGAGTGACGAACCATGCCCTGCAGTGTTTAGATAATGTGTGTTGTGTGTGGTGTGTGTGTGTGTGTGTGTGGTGCGTGTGTGGTGTGTGTGTGTGTGTGTGTGTGTGGTGTGTGTGTGTGTGTGCGTGTGTGTGTGTGTTAAGCAGCATGTGGATTCTCTTCCCAGCAGCTAAATGATTTTCATTCTTTCAGCGTGTGAATTGAGACAAGATATTATCTCACATGCCAGTCATTGCTCGAGGAGGAGCGACCGGTTTCTGTTTGGTTCCCTCGTTATTATCTGATGAGTTGCTCTACTTTCCTCCCAAATCACTGCACTCCCTTAATTGGCATGACTTGTACTGAAGCCCAAACTCTTGTTATTCTTGCGGTATCTTTATTTTAAACTCCCATAACCCACACACATCACCAGCACAACACCACCTTGCACACACACACACACACACACACACACACACACACACACACACACACACACACACACACACACACACTCTTCTATACACACTTGTGTGGTGTTCGCGGTGTGGCGGGTTGATTGGCAGGCAGTAAAAAGGAGAGGAAGTGAAGCTGACAGGACTCTCAGGTGGTGTTAAGTCCTCTCTGACAGGCGAGGGGGGGGGGGGGGGCAGTTAACTCTTTGTGCATATACTCTCTAAAACATCTTTGGTTTGACTCGACTACTAATAATACATTTAGTTTATTGAGTGCTTTTAAGGTACTCAAAAGCACTTTACATATCCAGGGTAAATCATCAGAGACAAACACTTATATTGACTTTACTCAAATGTGTGATCTAGAATTTGGAAATGTGTGTTCTTTTACCACAATCATTAAAATCATTGGGAGAGCTTTGACTTTGATGCAATGAAATACACGTCAAGCCAATTACAAAAGGTACAATGTTCAAATCCTGCAAACACACTGGATACTGAAACCCAGATAAATATTCCATATATAAGTTTTGAACACTGTGCCTAAAAAGCCTCCGTTGGACTCCATTGTTTACTTCTGGAACATTGTGACATCATTAACACTCGCGCTTCTATTGGCTAGCACTCCACACATTGTGCGTGATGGGCTAAGGGGCGGGACTTCTCTAAGTGGTTGACGGAGCCGGCCGGCTAAACCAATCAGAGCAGCCTGGGCTCTGGTTTCAGACAGAGGGTGAAAAGAGGTGCTGCAGTATAGAGACAAGTAAATAGCTTTTTGAACATTAAAGCGTGGAGACATGTCCCAGTAGAGACACTATAGAAATATGAACATAATAGGCCCCTTTAAAATATATAAACATTAATTACACACAAACAAGGCTCTGCACCCCCCGTATATATTTCTTCAATATTTGTTCGTTGTTTATGTGATTTAATGTTTTGACACGTTGACCTTTTAATTTTTTGTTTCAGTCTCACTTTTTTTGCCCCCTCTTTCCCTCCACCTCCCCCTTTCTCTCTCTCGTTGAGTACTATCTTGCATCTGGTTCCTTCTGTCTTCTCCTGTTTCTCTAGAGTGTTTCTGCTGATCCCTGACTTTCCCTGCACTTCCCCAGGGTGTGTGTGTGTGTGTGTGTGTGTGTGTGTGTGTGTGTGTACACGTGCGTGTGAAGCCAGGTGTCTGCTCTTTGGGCTGTGTCTGTCAATGATGTCGGGGTTAGGGGGGGGGGGAGGCAGAGGAGTGTGAGTGTGTATCTGTGTGTGAGTGTGTATCTGTGTGTGGTGAGTAGGAGCTGCCGGGGCACTGTGACCAGGAGCGTCTGGGAGAAATTCCCAACATTCCCAGGGATCTGCCTGGGATAAAAGCTCTGCAGCAGCGCCATGCACCTGGCTGAGAGAGAGGACAGAGATACAGGCGTAGCCCCAACTCTGACAGACACACACACACACACACACACACACACACACACACACACACACATCATCTCTGCACCAATTAACCTGAAATGTAAAACTACACCATCAAGTTCAAAGGTCAAATTTAAAAATTGAACCCGACGACCACCCCTTCTCTCCTTTTGAGAATGTGTGACAGATACGTTTTCTCTTAATAATAATAATGAATCCCATCAAAACTTATTTAAATTGACTTTACTTTAACTTGTGTGGTCTACAATTTGAAAATGTGAAAAGGCTTTACCACAATACACATTCATTACAAATAAGATAACAGAAACATTCAAACCATTGGGACGGCTTTGAGTTTGGAAACTGAAACTGAAACCCAAATAAAAAAGAAAATTCTGGACGTGAGGAATCGTTTTTAAACAAAACAAACTTCTAATACAAATCTGATGGGACCACCAAATACCTTCAATGATGGCAATTGTGCGAGTCCTTTCATGCCGTATGCAAAAAAAATGACCGTAACAGATTTTAACTTATGCCATTAATTTAACCTAATACTAACGTAATGGTTGTGGTTGAATTCACAACAGTAACTAAGCTTTCATCTTTAGAGTTGACATGTTTAAAGCCAATATCCATTAAGCTTCTCAACACTAAATGTGGCCGTGAGGGTTGTGCAATACATGTAGGTCGCCATTGTCAGTAGATGTGTGTGTAAATGTACTTAAGTCATGTGTTAATGTATTTTATTGTGTACTATTTAGTATGTATTTTGTTTTTTTTTATCTTTTGTGGAACTGCAGGAAAGAGTCCAGAACAAATGTCCTTACGGGGACAAAAGCGTATTGTATCGTAACTGTGAATTACTACACACATTCAAAAGTTGGGAATGAAAACAAGGCAAGGCAAGGCAAGGCAAGGCAAGGCAAGGCAAGGCAAGGCAAGGCAAGGCAAGGCAAGGCAAGCAAGGCAAGGCAAGGCAAGGCAAGGCAAGGCAAGGCAAGGCAAGGCAAGGCAAGGCAAGGCAAGGCAAGGCAAGGCAAGGCAAGGCAAGGCAAGGCAAGGCAAGTTTATTTATAGCACTTTTCAACACAAGCAGCAATCCAAAGTGCTTTACAAAAAATGAAAGACATTAAGCATTAAAAAAGAAAAGCTAATAAAATAAACATTAAAAGGAAAAATACATGGATAAAAGTTACAGTGCACTTTAAGATATGAATAGTTCAATTAAAAGCAGCGACAAAAAGAAAAGTCTTAAGACGTTAAGTATTGATTGAAAAGCTTAAAATCCGTCTTCAAGACACGTGACATGTCCTTAAAAGGCGCGTCCTATTTACATGCCTCCTCATGAGAGCACGTTAAAAAAACATGTCCAACCCTGAAGATCCAACCCTTCCTCTTCATACATTTCAGTATATCTTCATCTTCTTCTTCCGCTCCGCAGGACTGTCAGTCAGGCCGTGGATACAAAGCGTGAGTCACAGGGACAGCGAGTGAAAGTGTGCTGCTGGAGCGGTTTGTGTGATCAGAGGCCCTTGACAGTCTGTCCTCTGTCAGCACCAGTCGTCAAGAGCGCTGAGAAAACAACCACAGGCACAATGTGAGGAGGGAAGAGCGACACCGGAGACCAAGCGCCGGTTAAACATTGTGTTTGTATGGGGATGTAATACATGGGTATACAGTATGGTGCTTGGAAACAGCAATGTTGTACTGAAGAACACATAAGTGACTTCCATGTATGTCTATAGTGAATGTTTGCTCCATCAGGAACTTGTCTTAAATATTTATAAGTCACATATTTTAAAGCGTTACTTCTACTACACTTCTTCTTCTTCTTTCTTCTTCTTCTTCTTTCTTCTCTTCTTCTTCTTCTTCTCTTCTTCTTCTTCTTTCTTCTTCTTCTTCTTCTTTCTTCTGCTTCTTCTTCTTCTTCTTCTTCTTCTTCTTCTTCTTCTGCTTCTTCCAACAAACTTCCGGCGTATACTGCCACCCGAAGTCCCCGGCCGGAAGTCCCGGAGTTGGGGACTGGCTTCAGTAGAAGCTGCTGGGACCATAGATATATAATAAAACACTAGACTACTCACCCGCGCTGCTGGCCAATGAGACCGACATGGCGGCCATCTTGCCACAGGCAGCTCGCTCATTCATAACATTATGTCTCTGGTGCACTATTGAAATAACCGTAGCTTACTCAATTTTCAACCAATTTTCAAACGGTTTGGTTCGTTATAAACATCAAAGATGTAGTTATGATACTGCATACTTATCATTATAATCATGAACTTTTTTTTTTTCAACATGTCTTGTTGTCTCCTGTATCATAGCCATGCTAATAACGTTTATAATAAACCAAACCGTTTGTAAATCGGTCAAGATTTCAGCGAGTTAAGAGTATTTGTGTGCAGATCCCTCACCTCACAACAGCTGTAGCAGTAGTTTGTTGACTGTGGCAAGATGGCTGCCGGTGAGCTACGCTGGCGACTCCCCCTTGAGCCATCTAGTGTTTACATATATCGATGGCTGGGCATCCCAGCAGCGTCTACTGAAGCCTTCCGAGTAAATCGCTAGAAAGAACGTCAACACCTCCTCATCTCCACCGCTCCCATGTTTTTTTTTTGTTGTACCATAACTTAGTCTCTCTGCATTTGTGTGCTGGGCTAATGCTAATGCTAATAATGCTAATGCCAGGTTAATAAAATGGCGGCTTCACAACACTTTTTGAGAGTTTTAGGGGCGTGGTTTGCAATCGGCCCAGCCAATCAGAAATTGGTACTTTTTTCTCCCCAGGAAAGTACCACCTCTCTAGCAGGCACTAAAAAGGGGGTAAAAGTTCTCATGAACTAAGTTCTCTTTTTGGTGTGAACGCAAAATCCCAGGAACTATCGGAACTAAACGGGAAAATACGGTGAAAAGTACTCCCGGTGTGAACGCGCCTAATTACAATAGTTCTGAAAAATAGTGTATTTCTTCATGTACGAGATTTTAACACGGTGGCTTGATAGCCTTCTTTCAAGTATCCTTTTAACAATCACTGCCACTAATTTCTTGGAATGTTCAGGTTGATGTCACAAGTGTTAAAATATAAATATAGTAAAGGTTCCTTAATAATACACAAGTTTTTGGACAACAGAGACAGTATTTCCTCTAAATGATGATGAGGAAATGTGTTTAGTAAGACTCTGGCCGTAGTAAATAAAGTGAATAGTGGATTTGGTGTGTTATGGATCATGTGCTCCCACAGCTGACGTCTAAAGCTTCTCTTTGATACAGAGCAAGTGTTTACTTGTATTTCACTCCCCTCCTGTTCCTTTGTTATTCCTCCCTTCACTCTCCTCATCCCTCCCTCTCTTCCATGTGTGTGTACTGCAGGTGTGTTTTTTGTATGTACGTGTGTGTGTTTGTGTGTGTGCTGGATTGTTGACCCACGCGGAAAGAGGGTGAAAGACTTCCAGACTTCAAAGGGCAGGTAGCTGACAGGGAGAGAGGGGCCGATAAGTCCAGTTGGGTGACAATAGCCCCGACGCACACCTGGACTGTATGGAGAGGCAGCGACGTGGAGAAAACTACACACACACATACATGCGGCACACTTGCAGCTCGACACATTCTCATTCTTTCCCTCTGCAGTTATGCTCCAAACACACTGACACACACACATCCTCTTAAACGCCTTGGAGCACTTAGCTCTGTTACCATGCATGTCCCGCAACATCCATACGCTCCCTCTCGGCCTCCTTGTTTCCTCCCTCAGAGACCCCCCACCCCGATCCACACCCCCGACCTCTGCACCCGCAGGTGTTGGGGTCTTTGTCCTCGGACATGTGTGAGCAGCGCGATGTTGTGACGAGCCCCTCAGACCCTCACCCGCCCGACATCTCTCCTCTCAGGTGCAGCAGGGTCTCAGGTGAGCTTGTGAGGGGGAGGAGGGAGATTAGGCATAACTTCACACCTCACAAGTCAAAGCATTTGAGGTGGGATCAGTGTTTTACTTTTTACATCCACTTTAGATTTAAAACCTGTCCTTAGTCTTTTTTTTTTTTTATCTTTTTTATTAGAAAAATGTGCAATTTTTTCATTTTATTTAAAATATATACACATATATACATGGGAAAGAACCACAAGTCCTTTATGGACACATGTTTCCTTTCATACAAAAACATAACTCGTAAAAATTAAAAAACTCCACCACCAAAACCAAATTACTTAAATCAATAAACAAGAAAAACATACAAAAAATAAAGTATTGTTCTTTTTCCAATTCACGATTATGCATTTGTTAACTGTCCATTGTAAATGAAAAATAGTCCCTAGTCTTAACATTTAAGTCAGATTAGATTGTTGTACCACATTGCATTTTGTCCATACATCCACATTTTGATATTGCACAATCTATACTAATGTAATAGTAAACAGCCTTGCATTAACCCAGTGGTTCTCAAACTTTTTCTGTCATTCCCCACCTGTTCCTCATCGCTCCAATAAAATGGTAGGCCAAGCTTAAAATTGTCAAATGTATCGTTCTATAACAGGGGTCTCCAACCTTTTTATTTCAAAAAATAAAACAAGTCGTGAGCTACTTTAACTCCTCTTTTTTGTTTTTTGCAGTGTATATATTTAGCACATTTTAACATATTATGCTACCTTTAACCTTTTAGTGCTGTTTGGGTCTGTGGGACCCGTTTTCAGTGTTTACTAAAATAAAATGTAGCAATTTAATTATTTTAACCTGCTTTATTTGGTGGTGGAACGTCACCTCCTCCTCGAGGGTCCGGGGGCATGCACCCCCAGGAAGATTTTTTTAAATGTTGAAGTTAAATGCATCAATCTGGTGCACTTTGAGCTAGGGCTGCTCAATTAATCGTATTTTAATCGCAATTATGATTTGGCTTGCAACGATTATGAAAACAACATAATCGAAATAAAACGATTTTATTTATTTTTTAAATAGGTTTTTCAGTTGAGTTATATACTTAAAGTTCAGGGAAATCAACTGTTAAAAACATACTTTTCAAATTATTTTCTTCAATAAATTGATGTTTTTCAAAGTAAATGGTTAATCGTTTTTAATAATCGTGATATCAATTATTGACCCAAATAATCGAGATTATGATTTTTGCCATAATCGAGCAGCCCTACTTTGAGCCCAACATGAATTTATGGATACAGCTCTCAACACTCAGATGAAAGGGAGCTGTATACTTAATCACGACAGGCCGTGGTATATGCTCATTATATCACAGCTAAGGGGCGTGGTTCGGCCCGACGCGAATGTGTACTGTCCTATAGTACACATTGGAATGATTTCTTACTTTATTTTTTACAACTTTATTAAATAGATAAAGGTGTGCTCTCTCTCTTGCTCTCTCTCTCTCTCTCTCGCTCCACATTGCTTTTCTTCCCGTCTGCAACGCTGTTGTGTGTGTCTGTGAGAGCCTTTCACATGTGTATGAGAGATCTTTACCAGTGGCGAGCCTGTCTCTGAGGCTCTAAGATATTCTACAAAATAATATTTAAAAACATTAAAACAAATTATATTTTTCTTTATATATATTTTTAAATATGTTTTTAGTAATATTTGTCAATAGTTTTACCAAAAATAACTTGATTAAATTGTATTTAAAATAACATTTCCAAGAAATAAATCCTTTGAATCTGCCTATTCAGTTTCTGTTTGAATGTGAAGGGTTAAATGAAAGAAGCTCGTCTCTGCGAGGTGAAGACAGCTGATTGGACGTCCAGCTATGATTTCACAGAGGGCCGCTATAGTAACAGAACGAGAGAGTAATGTCAAATGACAGTACAATTGACCAATCATATCTTCCCTCTAAATGGGTGGGCTTTATTATCGCGGACTTTATGAAAAGTTCCGCCGCTGTGAAACGTTTCTTGTTTCCATAGCAACAACAACTGTCAACAGCGTAAACTCGCCTTCAAAATAAAAGCATGCCAAATTACACTTAAGACATATAACTGCAACGAAAGTAACAAACACAATGCAATATCCTTTTCAATTTCAAAGAACACAAATTGGGTTATCTACAGATGTTGTTTTGTGTGGTAGAGGGTCGCTTTTATTGATGCGTTTTGCACCCCGCCCCGTTGTTTCGATATTCCACCAGTGTGGAAAAAATAAAAAAATAATTTTTTTTTCTGCGACCCACCAATCACATCGGGCGCACCCCACATTTTGAGAAACGCTGCATTAACCAAAGGGAGAACATATATGATATCATTTAGAATTACCTTCAGCACGCAATAACTGTTTTCGGCAACTTGGGACCAGAAGATCAAGCTGTAAAGATAACTTATGTTCACCTTATTAGTTATGTTAAACTCGTACGTTAAAACTATAGCCATGAACTGAACCAGTATGTGTCAGCTTTATAATTCATTTGCAGTTGTGTGTCTGAATGTTCGTCCAATAATTTCATTTCCCCCTGATTTGATCTCGGCAATATCTGGCTCTTTAGCTGCGAATGTTCGACAGCAATATTGTTGTTAGACGCCTTTCATAAAAAAATATATTGATTGCAGATTTAACTATAGTCCGCAAAGATCGGTGAACATGAACATATATGTCCAAGGTAAGATTGTGGTTCACAGTTCAAATGTCTTTTATTCTGTTGGCATCCTAAACCTCCCCGAGGAAGAAAACACAAACACATTAAACATGTCAAAACACAGTGTCCTTAATACACGCATCCACACCAAAACTTCACAAGCTGTTGAGACCAATGGTTACATTTCTGACGGAGGGGATTTGACATTTATCTGCCTAAAAACGTTGTTTCTCTCTTTCAGAAGTCACGCTGGGTTACAGTGATCTCCAAGAGGCAGGTCACAGAGATAGTGGCTCAGATTGAATCTGCTCGACTATAAGGCAAGATTGAATTCATTTAATATGGATACTTCAAATAAAAGAAAGGGATACATGCTCATCTTGTGCAGCAGGTCGCGTTATAGGGATATACAAGCATGTGTTGTGTCTGATAACTTGTCCAAGGACTCGGGAGGGAGGAGAGAGGGAGATAACACGGAGAATAGAAACAGATGGATTAACAATGACCTCCAGCCTTACACACTATCGTGCAGAGGTGTGGATCGGGTAGGGCACGGCAGGGAGCTCTGGGAAAGATAGACATGGAGAAAGGAGGCATACGTGGAAACATGAGGTCAGCTGTAAAGTTAAGGAAGACCAATTAATGTTAGAATAGATTTTTTATTACGAAAAGTATAGATTAACAAACCGTAGCATTATGCTTCTGTGATAGCCACAAGTGTGTATGAATGTGGAGCCAATTAGTGCTGAGGATATACAAGTAGGAACCAATGATTATTTACTCAGGTTCTGCCGGCCGGGAGGGTTAACAGGTTTTGACCACACACACACACACACACACACACACACACACACACACACACACACACACACGCACACACACACACACACACACACCACAACCATGTATACATCACTTCAGGGGACATTACATTGACTTACATGCATTTCCTGGAGACTTATCCTAACCTTAACCATAACCAACACATGCCTAACCCTAACCAAGTCTTCACCCCTAAAATTAATGATCCCCCTTATGGGGACCTCCAATTTGTCCCCATAAGGGAGGCGAGTCCCCACACGTGACTATGTAAACAGATTTAGGTCCCCACAAGTATAGTAATGCTAGTCCACACACACACACACACACACACACACACACACACACACACACACACACACACACACACACACACACACAACACACACACACACAGATAGAGGTTGAGGTAAAGTTGTAATTTTTGTATGGCGATGGAAGGCTGAATCAAGTTAAATGGACAATGCACAATTGAAAAGACATGGACTAAGTGATCAATTGGAAACAATTAGTATTGGTCTTTTATTCATCTGACAAGTTTACTAGCCCCATTTCATGAACAAAGCCGCATCTCAGTGGGTTAAGCGTTGGCTTAGCCTCTACATATAGCCTTTAAAATAAAAAAAAACGTTTTATTGGCCATGTCCTGGAGAAGTACACTACCCACAATCCTCAAGTGTAACAATGACGTCTCTGATTGGTGGGTTTCACTTTTACCATTGAAAAGTGTACCATACCAGCAAATGATTAGTGAAGGTCAGTGTTGGGTGTAACACTGACAGTAACGTAACTACTTTTGCCGGGTAAAAAGTAGTGTAACACGCTACTACGGAAAATGTTGTAACGTAACGTAGTTTCTTCTTCAATTCGCCGCAACGTTACTTTTCCCAGGGACGAGTGACAGTGACACTCGTACTCAGCTGTGTGCTTACGCATTAGGCACGAGCTCTCATTCCACACTGTACGTGATAGAGGCTGGCCGCTGGTGGTAGCATGAAGACTGAAGAGCAGTGATGGCAAGCGAGAAGCAGGCGCAGCCAACGCTAACATTCGAGGGATGGAGGTATTCCCATGACTTCGAACTTGTTGAAACTAAGGGGAAAAATGTGAGTGTAAGGTGTACGTTGTGCCCTGGCCAGAAACTTGTGTCCACTGCCGTTAACTCCCACTGCCAACCTCCCCAAGCATTTGAAAGGAAAACATGCTAGCATGAAGCTAGTAGCTCAAGATCCCCGGGGAAATGATGATATTTCGAGTCCAAGCCTATTTAGTAGCCTGTTGATATGATTTGCACTAGCTTTGCACCTATCTTGGGGCTAGCCTGTAACCCTTAATGATTATGATTTTATATTGATATTGTTTGATATTATTGTTTAGTGGTGGTGTTGACGCCTATAGCCCAATGTTTTGCTAAGTGCTCTGTGGCATTTTTTTTATAATAAAGAGCACGAAATAAATATCTGTTATGTCCTCCATAGTAGAACTTTATGTAAGCCTACACATTTAGGAACAGAGATGGGGTTCTGCCCAAAGTCGAGCAACATAAAAGTAACGTAAAAAGTTACTTTCCTTGGAGGGTAACTAAGTAAAGTAAGGGATTACTTTTTTAAAGAAGTAACGAGTAACGAGCAAACACTACTTTTTAAAAAGTAACTTCCCCAACACTGGTGAAGGTACATGTCCATATGTCTGTGCAATGGATTACTCCTGGATTTTAGACCAAAACTAAATTGTAGTAACACACATTTATATACCCTTAAGAGTCCCACAGAGGGGAAATGTACATTCTGCAGTTCACCCATCCTAGTGTTAAGTGGCTTGCTCAATGACACCTCGTTAGCACTTGGTCTTTTGGGGACTTGAACTGGTGACCTTCTGGTTCCCAAGCCAAGTGCCCATGGACTTCGCCACATACCAAGATAGTTCACCAAATTGGATTTCTGAAAAGATTGTCGGCCAAAAATAAGCATTGCAGTCGATGAATCCGTCTTCATTTGAGATGGACAGCAGTTGCTTTAAGGTTTTGAGGATTTTCCAAAGGCGCCATTCACAATGGTTTCTGGCTTGATTGTTTGTCTTCACTCTTAAAACACTTATGTACACAGTCTTGTGCCATTGTCTTCTTTACCCAATTCAAATCAGATCGTTGAGGTCAGGATTAAAAGCTTAAAAGCATATTCTGAAACTTCAATGCAGTAAATGAGGAATAAATTAACTTCCGGAACTGAAATGGATTTCCAGCCTTGAATACAGAATGCTTTCATGACTGATAATACGGTGAAATACTTGGGTGTTTATTCCCATGGTTACAATGTTTCATGTAAGTGACACGGTCCCATTAACACATAATACAAAAAAGAAGAGGGGAAGGGGGCTGCACGCGAGCAAGGAGGGGTCCAATCAGAGTCCCTCCTTGCCCTCACTTCCTGTTTTCTGCCGGGATGTCCCGTCACCTTGGCGACCCAGTGGCACACGCAGCCTTTCAGTACCCCTTCTTCAAAGGAGTCGGCATGCCTCAGGAAATTAGTTTAAGGTCTCTGAGAGGGAATCAGTCCATTTCCTAATGGGCCCTCATTAGAACAATGGCCAACTGCCAAGTCTCCACTGGCTGCAGTGGGACGGGTTTTCCTTCTTCGTGGGTGATTGTGTTTCTCCACCGATTTCAAGTCCTTTTGTTTTGTTTTAACCATTTTTCTTAGTAGTGGTATCTTCTGCATCAGGCAAACTGTGAGATCGCAACATATAGCTGCTAAAACGTTCAATTCCTAAATGGTTATTGGTTTGTTATTGTAGAACAAAACGCGAACATATCTTCAACTTGTTTTAACCGCAGACCTCGTTTGGGCATCGAACCAAAAACATGTTTGAAAAATAATCGTCGACCATTTTAGGATTTTAGGACTAAAATCTGTGCGGGAAGAGTTCAGGGCAGCTTGTATGTTCAGAAGCTTAGTATCAACGTTGAGTTTATAGGTTTTAAGTATGCTGAGGGATCTTAACAGACATACATCATTCACTGGTACATTTTTATATACACAGCCATGTTAGGGAAACTTCCATCTTATATCTGCTCCCTGATCTCACGGAGAAGTGTAAGTGGCTACTGCCTGAGATCGAATGCTGTGGTTTTATTAAATGTGCCAACTGCTAGGACTGTCTTAGGGAAGACAGCTTTTAGATGTGCAGCTCCTCTGTCTTGGAAGTCTGCAAATTAAATGGAGCCACTAAATGTTTCTAAAGCTCGGTTGGATGCTACTCAATCGGAAGCTGTTGGTACCTGTTCATGTGGATAATTATGTAAATGATGCTGTATGATGTCCTTTTGTTGTTCTATTTATGTTTTATGTTTCATGTGGAACTACTTGAGCAGGTCTCCCTTGGAAAAGAGATCAATGATCTCAATGGGATTTTATCTGTATAAATAAAGGTACAAAAAAAAAAAAAATCTACGGTAAGCCCATAGGGTCAAATGTGTGTTAAACCTCTCACACTACCGTATAAATGATTACTTTATGTGCATTAGTAACCTTTTTTAAGGGTTGTGATCGTTTAATTTGAGTCACTGGCAGGTGTTGTATAAATACGAGAATGTAGTCTAAGTTGGACTTTGGGGCTGTGGCTACTTCTTGGAACCATCAAACACCAAAACTCAGTTGATAAGATGTGTTTGTTTATTATTTGCCAGTGCTATTAAGAATAAACAGCATATGTGGATTATGACTGGATTTCGCACAAAAACATAGATGCTAATTGGGAATTACAAATTAAACCCCGATATCAGACAAAACAACTCTTACATGTCACTGAAACCCATTAAGTGGTTATGCTACTTCACATTTGAGTGCATGCCGATTGTTGGCAGCAATGAAGTTGGCATATGCTGAATTGGGGCCATTTGCGAACAGGACACGTCCCATTAATCTCTCCATGCCATTTAATTTAGTTGTGTAGTTAGATACTTGATACTTGTCTGAGCTGTGTGGTAACGCTGAGATCTGTCTGTAAATGTCTTTAAATATGTTGGCATCGGATACATGAGTGCAGATTGTCAGAACAGTGGCGTTTCCAAGCTGTCATCACATATTGACACCATATGTGCTTCGTCTGTTTTTGGAATCATGTAGCTCGTGAAGTATTACGCCGATCTGACATGTGCTGGCAACACGGATTCAATCCCACGACTAAAGTATGTGGTTAGGTCCATTAAATCAGACTCATTGAAATATAGCAACGCACATTATGGTTTAGGCCAGGGGTCGGCAACCCGCGGCCCACGGCACAATGGCTCTTTTGGTCAAAAATGTTGCAGACCCCTGGGTTAGGCAGAAGTAAGTGGCTTTTTATACAATCCACCAAGTTCCTTTGGCCACTTAGTCCCATAGAAAGGCCTCGAATGGACTCCTTTGTTTACTTCCTGAACATCAATATGAAACACAGCACTCCAACACATTGTACCTGATAGGCTAAGGGGCGGGACATCTCTCAGCGGTTGGCCAATCACAACAGAGCCGGCCAGCTAACCAATCAGAGCAGACTGGGCTCTGGTTTCAGACAGAGGGTGAGAAGAGGTGCTGCAGCACAGGCAGTATGAGAACAATAAAGAGCTTTTTGAACATTAAAGCGTGGAGACATGTAGAGACACTACATACTGATATACACCTGAACATCAGCAGGAGAGGACTCTTTAAAGTAGAGACACTACATACTGATATACACCTGAACATCAGCAGGAGAGGACTCTTTAAAGTAGAGACACTACATACTGATATACACCTGAACATCAGCAGGAGAGGACTCTTTAAAGTAGAGACACTACATACTGATATACACCTGAACATCAGCAGGAGAGGACTCTTTAAAGTAGAGACACTACATACTGATATACACCTGAACATCAGCAGGAGAGGACTCTTTGAAGTAGAGACACTACATACTGATATACACCTGAACATCAGCAGGAGAGGACTCTTTAAAGTAGAGACACTACATACTGATATACACCTGAACATCAGCAGGAGAGGACTCTTTAAAGTAGAGACACTACATACTGATATACACCTGAACATCAGCAGGAGAGGACTCTTTAAAGTAGAGACACTACATACTGATATACACCTGAACATCAGCAGGAGAGGACTCTTTAAAGTAGAGACACTACATACTGATATACACCTGAACATCAGCAGGAGAGGACTCTTTAAAGTAGAGACACTACATACTGATATACACCTGAACATCAGCAGGAGAGGACTCTTTAAAGTAGAGACACTACACACTGATATACACCTGAACATCAGCAGGAGAGGACTCTTTAAAGTAGAGACACTACATACTGATATACACCTGAACATCAGCAGGAGAGGACTCTTTAAAGTAGAGACACTACATACTGATATACACCTGAACATCAGCAGGAGAGGACTCTTTAAAGTAGAGACACTACACACTGATATACACCTGAACATCAGCAGGAGAGGACTCTTTAAAGTAGAGACACTATACACTGATATGAACCTGAAGATGAGCATTAAGGGCCCCTTTAAAATATACAAACCTTCTAGCAGCTTACTAGCATACCATAGTTAAAAAAAAAAAACTTCACCTGCCATAAACAAGGAACTATAGCACTTAATAAGAATAGTATTGCAAACAGAAACATAATCTAAGCACGGTCAACCTGTATTAACATTTACAAAAGTATATAAATACAGTGGAATTATTTTAAATGATGTTTGTATCTGTCATGCCAACATTAATATTTGTAATGTGCGTGTGCTTATCTGAAACCTATAACTTTAAAGGAAAAGGTTGCATACTTGCTGGTACGTGAGCGAATGGTGTGTGTGTTCTCCATCGGTTTTGCTAAAGGTCAGGGTTGAACCTCAGGGAGACGTCTTGGCACACGTTCACCTCACACCCCGCCCCCCTGTAACTTTCTCTTCCTTCATTCATAATAAGGTTAACGAGATCTGTCACCACCTCGCCCTGCGTTTATTATGAGTGGGCTCTTTCCTGTGTCAGGTAAAAATAATCGAGCAGTTCCACGGACGCTTTGGGCCACTGGGGTCCTCGGTGGCTGATTTGTTTTTATTGCAGATTCTCCAGAGGGAGTGTGTTTGATGGAAGGAGGACATGGAGGAAGTGACTTTAGCTTTTAGGGGTTGTAGTCAGGAATGTTGCCACCACCTCCAAAGGATTCTCATCTTACCTGCTGGAGTTCACGCGAAAAATATATGGATCATTTTGGCTCGAAAATACAAAACTTGGCAGCTTGTAACGGCTGTTCGAGGTGAGTTTTTAAAACAGTTCGACAGCAAATGTCCTAATATCGCATTTCTTTGAACAATAGGAAACACTGAAAGAAAACCCTCACTTACAATATTTAAACACACTGAAATTCACAGCTTAAATAGACCTATAACCCTCTTTTCAGGTTTTATATTTGTAGTTTAGTCTCTCCTGTGACATGTCTCCATGCTTTAATGTTCAAAAAGCGATTTATTTTTCTCATACTACCTATTTTCACCCTCTGTCTGAAACCAGAGCCCAGTCTGCTCTGATTGGTCTGTTGTGATTGGTCAACCACTTAGAAATGTCCCACCGATTAGCCTATCTCATACAATATTTTGTGGCCAATAGAAATGTTACAGAAGTAAACAAAGGAGTCCCATTTTTAAGGCAGGGGGGGGGGAAAGTCAAGTATAAACATACTGAAATGGCTCTACCAGTCACATTCTCCTATTGGCTAATTTGTATATTTAATGACCCACTCCATCAAAATCCGTCCAGTGTCTCTACGACTCTGATTGTCTGCCTTGTGTTCTCGTTCTGTCTTCATGCCAAATACTCGTCATGCCGAGATAGCACACTATACCTCTGAACTCTCCTCACCGCGCCTTCTGCCCCTAGTTCACACCCTCAAATGACCCCCCTTCGACAAGCACACACACACATATATAATTTTACTCACAGTCCTGGCTGCGATATCAAGAATGCCTGAGCTGATTATTTGATGCACCTGTCAGCAGTAAATGCAGACACCCACAAGCATTCAACTCGCCCACACACACACACACACAACACACACACAACACACACACACACACACACACACACACACACACACACACACACACACACACACGGGAGCTGTTTATCCCGGCGGGGGTAGAGATGTAGTTCCATGTAGGCCAATGTCAGCGTTAGGAGAAGCAAAATATTTTCATTGCGAGGGTATCTGTTCGTGTCAACAATCTGATAGGAGGCTGGGTAGAGATAGAAGTTTCCCATGAGGCCTGTGGCCTCGGCAGCAACAGGCTAGGGGGTGGGGGGGGGGGGGGGTAGGGGAGATTTTTCAGGGTGAGGAGGGGGTTGTGGGATTGGTTGTTCCCAGATATCAGGAACATGATGAGTGTCAACACCTCCAGATAGAGGGAGGACAGGGTGTGACAGACGAGCGAGACATTGTGACACGGGTGATCCTACACTGAGACAAGCGAGTACATACTTTAGATGCTGTTAAGGAATCATTTCCTGAGTACTATCTATTTCCCTGAAACAAACAATTGCAAGTGATTTCCAGCTATGCAGATATACAAGTGGGAAATCCTGCCTCCATCCCAAACAATGGAGGTAAACTAGTTTGTCTCGCTGAAAGCATGGGACACAAACATGAAATAGCAGCACAGTTTTCAGTTGTAGTTCTAAAAGGATAACCAGAAATAACAGCTTCCCTTTCTCCCATGAGAGGAACCCTCGGGTTAGGAGATCGATGTCATGCATGATCACGTCCGTTCTGACTTTGCCTGTAGAACTTCAAAGCTTAGTGAAGATGTGCAAACTGTACAATGATTTTCTATTTTGAAAATACACCACAACGGAAGTAAACCCCGTCCATGCCGCCCTTTGGCTTGCAATCACACACGGTCATTGGTTATGAGATGGATTGTATTTTTGCCAGCTTTTCTCACCACTAATGGTCAAGCGGACAGACGGACGAGAGGAACCGTTTTATTTGAGTGCGTTGACTGAACTGTTAACGTCCTGCATGTGGCCACGAGTCACACAGACTGCTACAGCATGGACCTGTAGCGCACCGTACAGTACATTACCTGTGCCTTGTTTTTTAAACATGCTCTCACTTGTGGTTGTTGCTTTTCTGATATGTTTTTAATGTTGTCCTTCACTGGTGAATGTTTTTTCCTTCTTACTTTATCTCTTCTGCACTGCCTCATTAAAGAGGTGAACTCTGTGCTCCGTCTTTGTTGGTAAGACTTTGTTCTCAAATGACCCGAATGCTGAGGCGAAGGACAACACAATACTGCGAGTGTAAATCTGGGAGTGTGTGTGTGTGTGTGTGTGTGTGTGTGTGTGTGTGTGTGTGTGTGTGTGTGTGTGTGTGTGTGTGTGTGTGTGTGTGTGTGTGTGTGGTCTAGCATTACTATACTTGTGGGGACCTAAATATGTTTACATAGTCACGTGTGGGGACTGGCTTCCCTTATGGGGACAAATTGGAGGTCCCCATGAGAGGGATCATTAATTTTAGGGTGAAGACTTGGTTAGGTTTAGGTTTAGGATTAGGGTTAGGGTAAGGTTTAGGGTAAGGGTAAGGGTTAGGGTTAGGCATGTGTTGGTTATGGTTAAGGTTAGGCTACGTCTCCAGGAAATGCATGTAAGTCAATGTAATGTCCCCTGAAGTGATGTATACATGGTATGTGTGTGGTGTGTGGTGTGTGTGTGTTGTGTGTGTGTGTGTGTGTTGTGTGTGTGTGTGTGTGTGTGTGAATGAACTACCCCAATCTAAGAGTAGTTCTGTTTTCATAACACTGTCCCAGCAGTGTGTACAATGAAATACACTCCCCAAGCATGTGTCATATGCATTCATGGTTATGAATGATATAACCGACTCATCTCCACACACGAAGACGGACACAATTTAAATTGTAGGAACTGCAAACATATCGTCTCTATCCTATTACCTCTGAAATATCTTTTAAACACTCCATAATACTGTCATAATATTGGCGTTACATCTGTCATAACACGTAGCGGCGCATTATGCCCTCGGCGGTTTTTTACAGATTACCCCGGCACTCATTCCTTCAACATTTATGTGTCTAGAAAAGCATCAAGTGTTGTTGCTCACTAAGTCGAGCGCCAAGCATTACATTTGGAGAGTTTATTTATTAAAATATGCATGATAAGTGCAGCAGGTGTAAGATAGTAGAACTAAAATGATAAGTAGGTTTACTCAACCCTACTCACAGAAACAATTACATTGAATTACGAGTCCCATAATAAGCAGATTTGCCATGTTACATTACATTATTTTAAACCATCAATCAGTGATTTATAGACAGGATGTATTTTTAGAAAAGTTATTATTTATTGCACATAAGTCAAATGTTATATCTCAGAAATCATACAAAATAAGTTCAGTTATCAGCATTTTTGTTCCTTCTTTTCAAGAGTCAAAGGCTTCATTTGTCATTTTTAAAATAGTTACAGGCTAGTTTTGCCAATACAAAATCTAAAGTCTCAGACTTTCCAACAATTCAACCCACGATATAGTTAACAGGAAAGAAAATACATAAATGGTTACAATAAAATAGTGCAAAAGTACGGAGCCCCCTAGGGGACATGGAGATGAAAAAAAAATTATTTGAAAAAATAAAAAAATGTTTTGCGAGATCTCGCAAAACCCCGTTTGCAGTTTGTAGACGGTCCCTAAGCACTCCTCTCCTCTCCTTCCTCCAGCTGCAGATTGTGACCAATTCTTGATGTTTTGCTCGGATGACGGCGCGTATCTTACTGTTCTGATAAAAACGACTCTGTAGCTCGTTGTCTACCTGGCTATGATTGTAAAGTCATGTTGTTTGTATTTTTACAACGTTATGTTCATGAGTTATTGATCCGCGAAATTCGAATCTGTCAATAACTCAGCTCAGAGGACGTGCATGTCCCCTCGCTCTGAGTGTTCTCTTGAGGTGTCCTCACTTATGTGAAACCCTTTATATACAGTCTATGTGTGAAACCCGTGTTATTGCCAAGCACTGATGTTATATCTTTATATTTAAGGCCAAGCTCAAAGCAAAATCGATGAACCACTCCATTGTTGTGGTTTCTGTGTTGCCGTAGCAGCCGAACTGACCAGGAAGTACTAAATGAAAAGTATTGCGAGACCTCGCAAAGGGGTTTTGCGAGATCTCGCAAAAGTTTTTTATTTTTATTTTTTTCAAATGTATTTATTTGTTGTTCTCCCTAGGGGGCTCCGTACAAAAGAGACATAATGGTGCATGTCACAGGCAGGAATATATACTGTACATGTATTACATGTCACTTTTTAGACGCTTTTATCCAAAGCGACTTACATACTCAATACTGTGGACATTCCCCACAGGAGCAATTTGGGGAGAAGTGTCTTGCCCAGGGACACAACGACATGCTGACTGCAGTGGGGTTTGAACCTGTGACCCCCTGAGCCGAACACCAACACACAACCCACTGCACCACACGCCTCCTGTATATCTGATTGAATAACTTATGACATACTACTACTTTGATATAGGTATTGGGCTTGAGTAATGAACTATGTCTTGATCTGTAATGCAGTATGTGTAAAACAGTCATTTAACATTTGTTTCTATATATATTTTCCATCCTATTTTATTTGTATTTATCTGCACTGTTTTACTCCAAGTAGGGAATGAGTCCTTACCCCAAGTGAAGGACTTCAAGTATCTCGGGGTCTTGTTCTCGAGTGAGGGAACAATGGAGCGTGAGATGGGCCGGAGAATCGGATCAGCGGGAGCGGTACTGCAGTCGCTTTACCGCACCGTTGTGACGAAAAGGGAGCTGAGCCAGAAGGCAAAGCTCTCTGTCTACCGGGCCGTGTCCGTTCCTACCCTCACCTACGGTCATGAAGGATGGGTCACGACCCAAAGAACGAGATCGCGGATACAAGCGGCCGAGATGGGTTTTCTCCGCAGGGTGGCTGGCGTCTCCCTTAGGGATAAGGAGAGAAGTTCGGTCATCAGGGAGGGACTCGGAGTTGAGCCGCTTCTCCTTCGCGTCGAAAGGAACCAGTTGAGGTGGTTCGGGCACCGAGTTAGGATGCCACCTGGCCTGGGCGCCTCCCTAAGGAGGTGTTCCAGGCACGTCCAGCTGGGAAGAGACCAAGGGGTAGACCGAGGACCAGGTGGAGGGATTATCTCTCTACGCTGGCCTGGGAGCGCCTTGGGACCCCTCAGAGCTGGTTGATGAGGGGAAAGGGACGTTGGGGGCTCTGCTGGAACTGATACCCCCGAGACCCGACCACGGATAAGCGGGAGAAGATGGATGCACTGTTTTAACTATTTTACCTGTGTTGTTGTGTTCACTGTTGGAGTAGCCTGTGACCTAAGATTTTCATTGATATATCTACAATGTGTACACATGACAATAAAAGCCTTGACTCTTGAAAAAAGTTGAGTTTATATTCGCAAGCATCAGAGAGCAAGGCTTTACCCTTGATAAGCGTTAGGAGAACAGTCGGTTCCTCTTTGACCTGAAAGTCTGTGACAATCTGTGTCACACGGCGGCTTCTTCGCCACAGGAATGCTTATCCTTGAGCAGCAACATATTGGGATAATATTTGTGCATTTAAAAATAGTTCTTCTGGACATAACCAAAATAGGAGTGAGGGGTTAAAATCTAGATCTTGGTGTACGCCAGTTAAGAGAAACATGATTAAGGACAGACAGTGGCGAGATAGTAAAAGTAAGAAAATGAGACGAGTGGCTTAGTGACGACAAAGAGTTGTAAGTTAAAGTATGGGACAAAGGGGGAATTATAAAACTAAGTAGCAGAAGTGAAATAAAGTCATGAGACACTGAAAAAATTGAAAGGTTGAATTAAATGCATTATGTCAACAGATTTCACATTATCACATCAGTTTAAATGAATAATGTAGGTTCAACTTATTATCATTGCTTTCAACTAACCTAATCCAGTTATTACATGTCAGACACTTTTATCCAAAGCGACTGTGGGCAATCCCCCAAAAAAAAAAAAAAGTTCCAATCAACCAATGTTAGCTACCTATTAATTAGAAGTTATGCAAGCAGAAAACATGAGGTTAGCATTAGCGAGTGGAGCATTTACCTTTAAGCAGACATTACCTATCCAGAACTAAAATGCAGACGTAGTGGTGACCGTAATGGAACATTTAGTAGCCTAAGAGTTTAATATTTTCTTCAGGAGTCGTTCAAAGAAGATGGAATATTGTCCTTTCATTTGTGAGGTGGCCAGAAACACAACGTGCTAACGTCTGCTGGATATGTTATCAGTTAACTGTTTGCTAACAGCTTTATTAAAACAACTTCAGAAGCAAAGACTATGTCTGTTTTCAGCTTGTTTCACTGCCCCCAAAGTAGCCAAAAAATAAACGAATACATTCATGTAGGCCTATATCAGTTACAGAGCGGTGTCTGTAGCCTATGTATTTATTAGCTTACATTAGCCACCATTAGCTATAAGTCATACCAGGCTACCTAAGGCTCGTAGCAAACCCCGGAGTGTACTTGAGCAACAGCTTTTCTTTTTGTAAGAGGAAGGATTGTCCGCTTTCTTCTAAAGTGAAATGTTTTCTCAATTTAAAGCGGGTTGTGTTAGCAACTGACTTCCTGTAACTGGATCGTGCAGCTTGTAGTTCAGGTGCTACGAACACATGCTAGTTATAGACGTCTCTCACATTGTACGTCTTTAATGAACCTAAGTGGCCCGAGGCAGCTGTGAATGCAGACTGATGTATAATCGGCACAGAAAGGTTCGGAGCGAGCAGGCCACATTTTTCCTCTGAAGGTTTTTCTAAGTTTGATGAATAGACTTCAGACAGACGTTCCGTGTCACTGAGGCTTTTGTGCGCACCAAAACAGAAGAGTCAGACGCTGCTACTCAAAGGCCCAGCTTCCTCACACACACATTCTTTGATATAGTCACAGTGATGATGTAAATGTGTGTGTGTGTGTGTGTGTGTGTGTGTGTGTGTGTGGTGTGTGTGTGTGTGTGTGTGTGTACTAGCATTACTATACTTGTGGGGATCTACATCTGTTTACATAGTCACGTGTGGGGACTCGCCTCCCTTATGGGGACAAATTGGAGGTCCCCATAAGGGGGATCATTAATTTTAGGGTGAAGACTTAGTTAGGTTTAGGGTTAGGGTAAGGGTAAGGGTTAGGGTTAGGCATGTGGTGGTTATGGTTAAGGTTAGGATAAGTCTCCAGGAAATGCATGTAAGTCAATGTAATGTCCCCTGAAGTGATGTATACATGGTATGTGTGTGTGTGTGTGTGTGTGTGTGTGTGTGTGTGTGTGTGTGTGTGTGTGTGTGTGTGTGTGTGTGTGTGTGTGTATGTGTGTGTGTGTGTGTGTGTGTCACAGTTTGCTTTCTCACTCACCTATTTTCTGCATTCACTTTCCTTAGTCACCTGGTAGTCACACCCTGTCTCTCTCTCACTCTGTTGCACCCATCAGCTCCATTAGTATCTAGGCCCACTTCACTCTCACCTCAGTGCCAGATCGTACTTTGCAGCATGCCAGTCTTTCCCGCATTACCCTTCAGATTGCTCTCCCGGTTTCGACCCTGCTGTCCCTGACCAGCCTGCCTCGCCTGCTCCCTGACCCGGTCTGTACCTGCGACTCCCGTCCTGCTTTCTCCTGGAACCCTCGCCTGTCCCCGACCAGCCCTTTGCCTACTATCTGCCGTTTTCTCCTCCCAGCCCTTTGCCTTCAATAAAGCTGATTACCGACTATCCCTGGTTTCCCGTGTTCTGCATTTTGGTCCTCAGCTCGTTTGTGACAGTGTGTGTGTGTGTGTGTGTGTGTGTGCGTGCGTGCGTGCCCGCTACCAGCTTTGATAACACTTTCATGCATCAATAATTATAACCATTACATATCATATTCTGAAATGTACCAAATGCAGAATTAGTTGTTTCACTTTTGATAGTTTAAGTAGATGTCAATACTTTTATACTTTTACTAATATACTCTTAATAGAGTCTAACTGTACTTACATTAACATATATTGTCTCGTTTGGTAAACATGCTCTCAATTTAGTTGTTGCTTTTCTCAATCTCTGATATGCTTGGTGTGTTTTTTCTACGATGCCACTTGTTTTTTATTTATTGTTATTGTATCACTATCTACTTTTGCCTTCCTGTTGTTGAATGTTTTGTGTTTGCTTTGCTTTATTTCTCCTGCGAGAGATAAACATGTGTGTGGATTTAAAGGATATGAAGCTTGTATTGGTCATATGCACAATAGCTCAAGCATAGTCTGGGCAATGAAGTCTTGCTGCTCCAACAATGCAACATGGAATATTAAAAAACATCAAATACAACTAAAAAACATAAATAAAATTGTGCGAAAGACAAAATAGTTCAAGTCATTTGCAAGTATAAGAAAAATGTGTACATAATCAATTATTACAGAGTAAAATAAATACTGTATACTGAAGCAACACAGTCTCACGGCATTTCGTGTTATAGTCACGAGATTAATCTATTGATTCGTGTCACACAGAACGATTTTAAAAGCAATGTAAATAATAACAAATGAGGAAAAACAGATTTAAAAAATACAGATTTCAGTTTTCTGACGCAGAACCATTTTAGAAGCAATGTATTTCTATTGGTAGTGTGTCTCGTGCCTGCACCAAATAATAACAATTAGAAGGAAACAAAGATTAGATTTCAGTATTCTGAGGCTCTGAGCCATTTCTTTCTTTTCCTCGCGGACGGCAACAAAACGTAGACATTATACAATAAAGGGATAGGGTTAGGGTAAGATATTGAGTAAGAAAATGTTTTTATGAACCACACAGCTTCCGGTCTTCCAAGACCCGACCGGACAAAAAGACGAGGTGCAGGCACGAAACATACTATAGAAATACATTGCTTTTTAAATCGTTCTGTGTGACACGAAAAAAATGCGAAAATCGTGTTGGTGAACACGAATCAATAGATTAAATAAATTTCGTGACTATTACACGAAATGCTGTCAGACTGGGTTGTCTGAAGATATGAGGACTATAAATAGACTTAAAGTATTTTACGAACATTGAGCATGTGACCCGTGTGTTGAACGCATTTTCTGAATGGCTTTAACCCTTTTCCCACCCTTTCTCAAACTTATTTCATGACACCCTGAACCGGAATAAAGAAAGGGGAAGAAAATAAATGGAGATTGACAAAGAGCGAAAGAAAGAAGAGGTTAGCTGGGAGGCAGACATAGGAAGGAGGAAGTTCATCCACCTGCGTCTGATTTGCAGCAGTCGGATAGAATCTGCCTGACCAGAGAGAGATACAACTCTTTTGTCAGATCGATGTGCTCGAGCGGGACTGCATAGGATGAGGCCTGTTCTTGATATCCGACTACAGATATGAGACAAAGGAGGTAATACAGCGTGTGGCAGTAACAGCCGTCAAAGAAGTGAGAATTCAGATGTTTGAGATTTCTAAAGATAAAATGTATTGCTGGATAATGTTAGTGAAGGGAAAGAGAGCAGGGGAATGAATGCTGTCATCACGCCTGAGGTTTATAAACTGTAACGTCAATGTTAACTTTGAAGAGAATTTGGATTTGGAGGAGCGTCTCCGTTTGCAGGCCGACCTTTAAATGAAAAGGTCAAAGGTCGGGTTCAACCAGAGACTTAAAAGTTTAAAGGTTTCAACATCCTGGTCACCTTAAAATTACCGTTCAACAAAACTGCATTTTATATATTTTAAAGGGGCCGTAATATGCCCTTTTCAGGTTAATATATTAGTATATGAAGAGGTACAAAAATCATCACCAGAGCCCAGTCTGCTCTGATTAGTTAGCTGGAATTGTGTGCAAAAATATATTTTACAACTACAGGGAAAGGAAAACCCCAAAAAGCATAATAGGGTTCCTTTAAGGCAGGGGTTCCCAACCTTTCTTTCCAAGAGCCCCCCCAAATGACTCCTATTGGACGTTGCGCCCCCCAGCAACAACGGTAAATAAAGTTTAAAAGTCTCAAAAAAACTACAACTACTGTCACAAACTGGGTGAGTGTGAAGTATGTTGTTAAAGGAGGATGAAAGTGTAATTAAGAAGCACTATTGGAGTGACTTTGATGGTTATTGGACTCAGGATTAATTCATTTGGATTCCCGCTGTATGAAGAAATTAAAGGACGGAAGTGGAAACAATTCACAAAGGGATTAAACTGTTTAAAACACACGCTCAAAGTAAGCCGGATTTTTCCGATGTGTTTATGTGGATTCAAAAGTCGTAAATAATCTACAAAATGGAGGAGACCGATCTGATCGGAGCATGTGACAAATAATCCAACTGAAACCGGCATGGACAATGACTATGCTTTAAAAATGCGCTTATCCAGAAAAGCCTGGTTTGGACACTTTACGGGCAGAAGAAACATTTCTATTAAAGAAAGAATTATATATTTCTCTTTTTAAGCCTAACTAACTAACTAACTTCAATTTGTATTCAAATAAATTAATCAATTATTTTTATATTTTATTGTAATGTAGAGACAAGGCTTTTAGTGACAATCATGTATTGCGTTACAATTATATGTAATTTTTTTTAATTAAAAAAAAAAAAATCTAAATATGATATTTGGCCTCAAATCATCTGATCTGTCAAACTCTGTCAAACTCTAGGCCCGGGGGCCAAATCAGGCCCGTGGTGGATTTAATTTCGGCCCGCAGGATAATTTCTAATTACTTTTAGATCTGGCCCGCTGGTATATTGCACGCACACCTTCCCTCCATCCTGAGGGTCTCCTCCGCTCAGAGCCTGAGCCCAAACATTGATGACCTTGCCCCCAAGATGAGACGCCAAGTATCTGAGCTAGCATCTCAGAGCAGCACGCTGAGTTCAATGGATGTTTCCTTCTGCACTTTCTCTCACGACAACAGGGCATGTTTGGTTTGTTCTTTGAGGGAAATAGTTTTGTTGAAGCTGTTGTTGGCCTGTGGGAAAATGTGATCATAAGAAATGACTCTGGAGAAGCTGCAGATAGAGCCGTGAGAAATGAATGCAACTGATTATTTAATGTTTAATGTTGTTTTATAGGCAATAATTTAAGCTTTGTTAGTTCCAGGTTTAATATGTGCAATAAGTTCATTTCAATACGTTCTGCAATAAACATTGAACCAGTCCGGCCCTCCACTCGTACCGAATTTTTAATTTTGAGTTTGACTCCCCCTGCTGGGTAACACATTTTCTCAAGGTTTGTTTTTGACGTCCACATTCACATTTGCATGCTGCACATACATATATTTAGCGTTTATAACTTCATACAAGTTAAGATCGAGGGTAAGAGTAGTAAAAAACGTTAAAATGTCACACATAAATACTTTTGTATACTGACACATAAATGAAAATCCTTCTTTACTTGTACCTTCAAAGGTCCTTTAACTCAAGCAGCCACTCCATCTGAGCAGCTATCTGTCTGCACGGAAGAGCTAATCAGCCATTAGCGATAAGCTATGTCGTGCCAGCATGGTAACCCCACCACAGTGACATTTCCTGACCTGCTGACTGACACCCTCCGGTTCTTTCACTGTTACACATCCTCCTCAAAGAACCGGCTGAAGTAAAAAAAAAAAAATGGCCGCTTATGACGTCGCAAAAGCCTCCTCTTCCCCCTCGCTCTTTTTCTCTAATCATCAGGCCTCGGCTCTCGGAACAAAAGGCGTTGTTTGTTATTTTGCGGGCCTTTTACTCCAGGCGTGTTCCTCCGTGTGCCTGCTGGTCTTTGATGTGAAACACTCGACTGTCGGATCCTCGAGAAAAGCGTGCAGAGAGGAGGGAAGGAGGGGAATACAAAGGAGAGGAGATGTGTTTGCTTTCCTTCTCAATCACTAGTAAACTGTTTGGAAATGTGAAAGCCTTTCATTCGGCTCGGCTCGGCTCTGAGCTAATCAGCTGACATGACGATTCACTTTTCAACCTAGGCGGCTCGTTCCTAAGTTTAGCTCAAACAAGTTCGACTTGAAATGACGGTAATGGTATTTTTCCTGCCCTTGCCGTTGATCACAAGGATATTGTTGTCTCTCTCTTTTAAAACGTGTATAACCCCAGTGCCACACTACACACTTCTATTCTTTAATTGTACTCGTCTAGACAGAATATGAGTCACAGTAGAGTGCCTGCTTTCTGTCATAAAGTACAAACGATGCTGCAGGAATTAGCCAGAGCCGATCATGCTGATACGTTGAAGTCCCCTCGCGTGAAAAAAGACAGATGATGAAGAGACAAAAGCCGATAAGGTGTTGCATGAGAAGTCCCCCGGAACACACACACACACATATTTCTTCATCGTCTGCTGGATATGACGCTTGAGCTGACTTGGAGAATGCCTGCGTTTCATGTGTGTGTGTCTGAGCGATAAGCAGGGAAGGTGTGAAAAGTCTGACTTCTAATTCACCTCCCTCTGCATACGGGTTAATTCTTTCTTCCTTCCATCCGGCTTACTTAAGATTTGAGAAGAAGGGGGCCTGAAGTGGCAACAGATGCATGTGTGTGTGTGTGTGTGTGTGGTGTTGGTGTGTGTGGTGGGTGTGTGTGTGTGCGTGTGTGTGGGTGTGTGCGTGTGTGTGTGGTGTGTGGTGTGTGTGTGTGTGTGTGCGTGTGGTGTGTGTGTGTGTGTGTGTGCGTGTGTGTGTCTGTGTGTGTGTTGTGTGTGCGTGTGTCTGTGTGCGTGTGTGTGTGTGGTGTGTGTGTGCGTGTGTCTGTGTGTGTCTGTGTGTGGTGTGTGTGTGGGGGTTGTGTGTGTGTGTGGTGTGTGTGTGTGTGTTGTGTGGTGTGTGTGTGTGTGTGGTGTGTGTGTGTGTGAGAAGAATGAACTACCTCAATCTAAGAGTTCTGTTTTCATAACACTGTCCCAGCATTGTGTCAAATGAAATACACTGTGTGTGTGTTGTGTGTGTGTGTGTGTGTGTGTGGGTGTGGTGTGTGTGTGTGTGTGTGTGTGTGTGTGGTGTGTGTGTGTGTGGTGTGTGTGTGTGTGTGTGTGTTCTAGCTGTCACACACCCGCAGCTCAAAATCTGGTTTGTTTATCGTTTGAGAACAACTCTACTTTAATCTGATTTTTAAATGAACACACATTTCTAAATAGGGATTACAGTTCCTGTTA
Organism: Chaenocephalus aceratus; assembly: GCA_023974075.1. Classification (NCBI taxonomy): domain Eukaryota; kingdom Metazoa; phylum Chordata; class Actinopteri; order Perciformes; family Channichthyidae; genus Chaenocephalus; species Chaenocephalus aceratus. The sequence continues at coordinate 38,698,383 of CM043797.1, read as the reverse complement.
CGCCCCGTGTTTTTGCAAGCCTCTCTGCACAGACAGGAGCTGTTGGAATAACACTTCTTCAAAACAAACACAACAGACCCTTATCAGGCTGGGATCAGGCCGTTTCTGGAGGCTGCTGACCCTCTGCAGCGGACCACAAGGGGCAACGTGTGTAGGCCGAATGTTGACATCATGATGTCCCACACACATACGCATACTCGCTCTTTTGTTAGCATGTAGCATAGCATGTAGCATGTAGCATGTAGCATGCTTTACACTTTGACAGACGAGAGTACACTCAGAGGAAAGGCATCATGATTTCCTTTTTCAGTGCACTTGATCCACAGGAGCAGCTCGACTCCCCCATCTCCCTCCATCTAGCTCCATCTCCCTCCATCTCTCCATCTCTCTCCATCTCCCTCCATCTCCCTCCATCTCCCTCCATCTCCCTCCATCTCCCTCCATCTCTCTCCATCTCTCTCCATCTCCCTCCATCTCTCTCCATCTCCCTCCATCTCCATCCATCTCTCTCCATCTCCCTCCATCTCTCCATCTCCCTCCATCTCTCCTCTCCCTCCATCTCTCCATCTCCCTCCACTCTCGCCATCTCCCTCCATCTCCCCATCTCTCTCCATCTCCCTCCATCCTCTCCATCTCCCCATCTCCTCCATCTCCCTCCATCTCGCTCCATCTCCCCCATCTCTCTCCATCTCCCTCCATCTCTCCATCTCTCTCCAGCTCCCTCCATCTCTCTCCATCTCCCCTCCATCTTCTCTCTCCATCTCCCTCCATCTCTCTCCATCTCCCCGCCATCCCCATCCACTCTCTCCATCTCCCTCCCTCCATCTCACTCTCTCCATCTCCCTCCATCTCCCTCCATCTCCCTCCATCTCTCTCCATCTCCCTCATCTCCTCCATCATCTCTCTCCATCTCCCTCCATCTCCTCCATCTCTCTCCATCTTCTCCATCCATCCCTCCATCCAGCTCTCTCCATCTCCTCTCCATCTCCTCCATCTCTCTCCATCTCCCGCCCTCCATCTCCCTCCATCTCTCTCCATCTCCCTCCCTCCATCCATCCATCTCTCTCTCCATCTCCTCCATCTCCATCCATCTCTCTCCATCTCCCTCCATCTATCCTCCTCTCTCTCCATCTCTCTCCATCTCCCTCCATCGCCATCCATCTCTCTCTCTCCCATCTCCCTCCATCTCTCTCCATCTCTCCCCATCTCTCTCCATCTCTCTCTCTCTCCATCTCCTCCAGCTCTCTCTCCATCCACTCCCTCCATCTCCCTCCATCTCTCTCCATCTCTCGCATCTCCCTCCATCTCCCTCCATCTCCCTCATCTCTCTCCATCTCCCTCCATCTCCCTCCATCTCCCTCCATCTCCCCCCCTCCTCTCCCTCCATCTCTCTCCATCTCCCTCCATCTCTCCTCCATCTCCTCCATCTCCCTCCATCTCTCCTCTCTCTCCATCCTCTCCATCTCCTCCATCTCCCTCCATCTCCCTCCATCTCCTCCATCTCCCTCCTCTCTCTCCATCTCCCGCCATCTCCTCCATCTCCCTCCATCTCTCTCTCATCTCCTCCATCGCTCTCCACTCCCTCCATCTCTCTCCATCTCCTCTCCCATCTCTCTCTCATCTCCCTCTCTCTCTCCATCTCCCTCCATCTCCATCCATCTCCTCCATCTCTCTCCATCTCTCTCCATCTCCACTCCTCCATCTCCCTCCATCTCCATCCATCTCCTCCATCTCTCTCCATCTCTCTCCATCTCTCTCCATCTCCCCATCTCTCCCTCCATCCCCTCCATCTCTCTCCGCCCCTCATCTCCCCATATCTCTCCATCTCTCTCCATCTCTCTCCATCTCCCCTCCATCTCCCTCCATCTCTCTCCATCTCTCTCTCTCTCCATCTCCCATCTCTCTCCATCTCCTCCATCTCCTCCATCTCTCTCCATCTCTCTCCATCTCTCTCCATCTCCCTTCATCTCCATCCATCTCCCTCCATCTCTCTCCCATCTCCCTCCATCTCCTCCATCTCTCTCCATCTCGCCTCTCTCTCTCTCTCATCTCCCTCCATCTCTCTCCATCTCCTCTCCCTCCATCTCTCTCAGCTCTATCTCCATCTCCTCTCTCCTCCATCTCTCTCCATCTCCTTCTCGCTCCATCGCCCTCCATCTCTCTCCATCTCCCTCCATCTCTCTCCATCTCTCCATCTCTCTCCATCTCTCTCCATCTCCCTCCATCTCTCTCCATCTCCCTCCATCTCTCTCCATCTCCCTCCATCTCCCTCCATCTCCCTCCATCTCTCTCCATCTCCATCCCTCCATCTCTCTCCATCTCCCTCCATCTCTCTCCATCTCCCTCCATCGCTCCCTCCATCTCTCTCCATCTCTCTCCATCTCTCTCCATCTCTCTTCATATCTCTCCATCTCTCTCCATCTCCCTCCATCTCTCATCATCCCCTTCAATCTCCATCTCTCTCCATCGCCCTCCATCTCCATCTCTCTCCATCTCTCTCATCTCCCCATCTCTCTCCATCTCCCTCCATCTCCCTCCATCTCCCTCCATCTCTCTCCATCTCCCTCCATCTCTCTCCATCTCCCTCCATCTCCCTCCATATCTCTCCATCTCTCTCCCATATCTCTCCATCTCTCTCCATCTCCCTCCATCTCCATCTCTCCCATCTCTCTCCACCCCATCTCATCGTCTCTCTCTCTCCATCTCTCTCCATCTCCCTCCATCTCCTCCATCTCCCTCCATCTCCCTCCCATCTCCCTCCATCTCCCTCCATCCATCTCTCTCCATCGCTCTCCATCTCCCTCCATCTCCATCTCTCCCATCTCCCTCCATCTCTCTCCATCTCCCTCCATCTCCCGCCATCTCTCTCCATCCTCCCTCCATCTCCCCCATCTCCCTCCATCCTCTCCATCTCGCTCCTCTCCATCTCTCATCCATCTCCATCTCTCTCCATCTCCCTCCATCTCTCTCCATCTCCCTCCATCTCCCCCTCCATCTCTCTCCATCTCCCTCCATCTACCTCCATCTCCCGTCCATCTCTCTCCATCTCCCTCCATCTCTCTCCATCTCCCTCCACTCTCCCTCCATCTCTCTCCATCTCCCTCCATCTCCCCTCCATCTCTCCTCCATCTCTCTCCCTCACATCCCTCCATCTCTCTCCATCTCCCTCCATTCCCTCCATCTCTCTTCATCTCTCGCCATCTCTCTCCCATCTCCCTCCATCTCCATCTCTCTCCATCGCCCTCCATCTCCCTCACATCTCCCTCCGTCTCTCTCCATCGCTCTCCATCTCCCTCCATCTCCCCCTCTCCCTCCATCTCTCTCCATCCTCTCCATCTCCCTCCATCTTCTCCATCTCCCTCCATCTCCTCCATCTCCCTCCACTCTCTCCATCTCCCTCCATCTCTCTCCATCTCTCTCCATCTCCCTCCATCTCTCTCCATCTCCCTCCATCTCTCTCCATCTCTCTCCATCTCCCTCCATCCTCTCTCTCCATCTCCCCCCATCTCCCTCCATCTCTCCATCTCCGCCATCTCCCTCCATCTCCCTCCATCTCCTCCTCATCCTCCATCTCCCTCCATCTCTCTCCATCTCCCTCCATCTCCCTCCATCTCTCTCCTCTCCATCCCCTCCATCTATCTCTCTCTCCTCCATCCCCACCATCTCTCTCCATCTCCTCCATCTCTCTCCATCTCTCTCCATCTCCCCTCCATCTCCCTCCATCTCCCTCCCTCCATCTCTCCTCCTCTCTCGGTAGCCGGCCCTGGTAATACCATACATGCCCTGCGAAGGCTCATAATGCCAAGAGCTATTAGACGGCCAAATGGGATTAGCTGCTTTTAGGAAGGAGTGTGAGGGATTGAGGGTCGTGCTACTCCCCCTCCTAATCCAGCGGGAGACCCCCACAGTCACACCCCTCCACCTGGGCTCCCATTACCCCCGCCACAATCCCTAATCCCTGCGTTTGTTTTCCCGGATGAGAGCCAGAAGAATGGAGGCGAGGGGAGGAAGGGAAGGCAGGACTCGGTTCATGGGTGACAATAGTGATAATAGTGGTTTGATAGGAGCCCATTTACAGCTGCTTGATGTGTGTGTTCATTAAACTTCAATGGTGTTTAGTGTGTGTGTTTGTGTGTGTGCCGAGGTGTAAAGTTCATTTACTCAAGTACAGTAAGTACAATTTCTAAGGTTTTTACTTGAGTATTTCCCATTTTCAGCTACTTTGTACTTCTACTCCACTACATGTATTTAATACCTTTAGTTACTTCACAGATCTGATGAATGATGTGAAATAGATCAAGTGTTGAATCAGACTTTAGTTCCACCTGGAGTAAATCCACCAGCTACCCTGCAGTCTACAAAGCCATTCAGACTAGCTGCACCTTCACCCGCTTTGAGAACACTTTCATGATCATCATTATAAAACATATATATATATTATTCTGAAATGGACCAATCTGCACAACAACGACTACTTTACTGTCTTTCACTATATTTAGATGAGAATACTTTTCTACTTTCACTTGAGAACATTTTGAATGCAGGATTTTATGTAACAGAGTATTCCTTCACTCTGGTACTTCTACTTTTACTAAGTACAAGATCTGAGTACTTCTACTTTTACTCAAGTACAAGATCTGAATATTTCTACTTTTACTAAGTACAAGATCTGAGTACTTCTACTTTTACTAAGTACAAGATCTGAGTACTTCTACTTTTACTCAAGAACAAGATCTGAGTACTTCTACTTTTACTCAAGTACAAGATCTGAATATTTACTTTTACTAAGTACAAGATCTGAGTACTTCTACTTTTACTAAGTACAAGATCTGAGTACTTCTACTTTTACTCAAGAACAAGATCTGAGTACTTCTACTTTTACTCAAGAACAAGATCTGAGTACTTCTACTTTTACTCAAGTACGAGTACTTCCCCCATCTCTCTGTCTGTCTGTCTGTCTGTCTGTCTGCGTGCGTGCGTGCGTGCGTGTGTGTGTGTGTGTGTGTGTGTGAGAGAGAGTGAGAGTGTGAGTGAGAGTGAGAGTGTGTGTGTGGCTAGCCTCGGTGGCCTCCTCTCTTTAATAAAAGTGTGTGTTTCCCCTGATTGGGAACACATTGGGCCTGGGTCGGGCCCTGAGTCCGGGGTCTCGGGGCAGACCGGGGGTCCTGTTTCTCCGGGGGTCTCTCCTCTGGTCCTTCCTCTCCTCAGAAGTCCCGTCTGCTCGGGGGGCCGCGAGGGGCGGCGGGGTCGCCCCTAAGAAGTGTCCCGCTGCGGGATGACCCCAAGCTGCCTCTATCGGGGGGTAACCTTAGTCCTCTGCTCACGGACCCCCTCCCCTCCCTGCAGGGATGTAATACACACACACACACACACATATATAAGTCACCAAGCAACCACACAGGGTGATGAAATACAAGTGCACGCACAATATTCAGATACCCAGCCAGGGCTGATTGTACTCTTTGTACCAGACCGTGAAGTACACACATGTACATTCACCCCCTTTGTTCGCACACACACACACAAAAATAACCACACGCACGCACCACACCATCATGCAGGTCTGTGGCCTGTGTGTGTGGCTTCAGCTTTGTTGCCTTGACGACACCCTGTGTTTGAGATCTCCGTATCTGATAGTGTTAACATGATCGAATTCAAGCTGTTGGAGCCGCGTCGCTGAAGGGGGGAAGGAGGCCGGAGAGAGCGAGACCACGGCGAGAGAGCGGATCAAAGATGCTGGAAAAATTATGAAAATTAAAAACGGGATGGCATGTATTAAGGGATATGAGAGAGGGAGATGAAGACGGAAAGGTCCGGACACATGGACTCTACATTAGCTCATGGGTTAACAGGCAGCGCTCCGACATGAGCTCATGTGTTTGGACAGATCTGCTGAAGGTCTGAGACCAGCACCGCAGCCTTATCTGATCCACAGATAAAGGCTCTCGGTAAGAATGAGGGAAACACACACAGGGGCAGCCCGTGTGAATGACTGCTCCGAGAGAGAGAAGTGGAGCGTATGTACGAAGGAAGGAGAAAGAGGAAGGGAAAGAGACTCAAAGAGTGTGTCCTGGGAGGCCACAGAGTGACCGCTGGGTGTGTGTGTTGGTGATGTCAGTGTGAAATACTAAAGTGCGGACAGATATGAGAACAAAAGTAATGGACGACATCAGTAAGTGTGTGTGTGTGTGTGTGTGTGTGTGTGTGGTGTGTGTTTAAAGTGGACGCACTTCATGAATGACTGTACGAGGAATGTGTTGTATAAGTCAGGGTGAATGTATTTCTAAATGTTGTTGTTGTTGTGGCCCTTCGTGGTGTTTATTTGACGGATTGTTATCTTTCACTCACGGTCAACTTGTATATATTTTACTATCTTGAGATGTTTCTCTTTTCTGTTTGTTTCTTTTCTTCTCTTTTTATGTTTCACATTGTGGGCAATGCCTTGTTTGAACATGCTGCTGTGACGGAAACCTTCCCCAATTTGGGATGAATAAAGCGTCTTATCTCATCACGTGTGAATCTATTTATTTATATATTTATTTGTACACTGACATTGTTTACATGCAAGCATCAGCGTCAACTTTGGGAAACCTGTAGTTGTATTGGTGTAGAAATAAGGAATTAAAAGACCCATCATTGTGAGTAGTAGCTTAGGTTGGGCTTAGTAAGGTTTTTAATTATATTAACTATTTTTTTTCAAATAATTTTAAATACCTTCGAGCGATTTGGATAGCGTTGCACCTAGTTGTGTTAAAAGAACTTAAAAATACAGTTTTCTCATTGTTTTTCTACAACATGGAATAAAATACACAACAGTCTAAATCACATGTGTCAAACTCGAGGCCCGGGGCCAAATCAGGCCCGTGGTGGATTTAATTTCGGCCCGCAGGATAATTTCTAATTCCTATTAGATCTGGCCCGCCGGTATATTGCACGCACACCTTCCCTCCATCCTGAGGGTCTCCTCCGCTCAGAGCCTGAGCCCAAACATTGATGACCTTGCACCCGAGATGAGACGCCAAGTATCTGAACTAGCATCACAGAGCAGCAACCTGAGTCTTCTGCACTTTCTCTCTCACGACAACAGGGCATGTTTGGTTTCTCTTTGAGGGGAATAGTTTTGTTGAAGCTGTTGTTGGCCTGTGGGGAAATGTACTCATAAGAAATGACTCTGGAAAAGCTGCAGATAGAGCCATGAGAAATGAATGCAGCTGATTATTTAATGTTGTTTTTATAGGCAATAATGTAAGCTTTGTTAGTTCCAGGTTTAATATGTGCAACAAGTTCATTTCAATACGTTCTGCAATAAACATTGAACCAGTCCGGCCCTCGACTAGTACCCATTTTTTTATTTTGGCCCACTGTGTGTTTGAGTCTGACCCCCCTGATGTAAAGTTGATGTCCTTTTTGTATTATTCAAACTTTATCTGACCAGGTTAGTCTCATGGAGATGAAAGCCAAGATACACAGCAGCTCAAAGTGATGAGAACACGAATAACAGAAAACAAGTCATGGTCACAATAACACAAAAATCTCATCTGATATGATCTACACACAAAGCGATCGGCTTCTCGTCACTAAGACAACATTACAAACTATTTAGAGATGTAATCAAATGTATATCGGTTCATCCTATTTCACTCCCAGCTTGTCTTGCTTTAATTGATTAAATGCCTTTATATTTGAATTGTCTGTTCCTTGTGTTTCTTGTGTATTATATTTTCAATCCAAAATCAGGTCTCTCCCAACACGTATGTTGAGTTATAATACAACTTTAAAGATTTTCTCTCACGTTATATTTTTCAACTGCTTTCACTGCTTACACAGTTTTCATAAATCATTTGTATTGTTTTCAGTCATTATTTCATGTGTTCACACTTTTAAGATCCTCCCAGTGTGTGTGAATAAGTTATGCCAAGTGAACCTTAACATAATTGTTCGGCTTTCATGTCCTTCGATTTTACTTCAATATAAACTAAAGCTGTGTCCTGAAAATATTGTATTGATATACTTTATTTATCCATGTGGGGAAATTGTTTCTCTGCATTTGACCCATCCTAGTGTTTCGAGCAGTGGGCGGCCATTTTGAACGGCGCCCGGGGAGCAGTGTGGGGAACGGTGCCTTGCTCAGGGACACCTCGGTAGCACTTGGGTCTTGCCGGGACTTGAACCGGTGACCTTCCAGTTGCAAGTCCCTATCGACTTCGCCACCACCACCCCCAAAATAAGACGTATGGTACATTCCTTGTGTACCAATAAAATCAGATTTGATTTTCAGAAAAGGCTGAAGTTTCTTTCTTTTTATTTTTTTTTTTAATACTTTCTTTTTAATTGGTAGACAATACAGAGGAAAAAAACAAAAAACAAACAAGTAACATACAACATACAGGGTCACTGGGGTAATACATCATCAACATGTTCTCAGCAATTATTCTTGTGATATGGGAAGATCTCCCTCACAACGGGTTCACAACCAATCTGTGTGAAACATACAGTAGAAGCAGAGTTATGCACGAATTATAGACTATTGTACCAAAGGAGTAAAGCAGTATAAAATAAATATCTCAGGGTTCTGTGACCCCCCTCTTCATGTGCAAAACCCATTTGGACCAGTAATTGTCACATTTTTCACTACAGAGTCTTAGGAGAAAAAGTCAGCCTCTCCATGCGAAACAAGTCATTTACAATGTTTATCCATTCTCCCTTTGTTGGTGGATCTTTCACAAGCCATTTTTTGGTGATTGCCTTTTTGCTGGCTGTCAGTAATATTTTAAGAAGATACTTGTCCCGAACACTAAATTCCACTGGAAATAAATCCCCTCAAACTGTTTGGAATCTCAAAGCCAAGAATTGAATTTATTTCTGTTATTATAGATAGCCAATAGGGTTTGATCACTGGACAGTTCCAGAATATCAATCAATCAATCAATCAATGTTTATTTATATAGCCCAATATCACAAATGTTACATTTGTCTCAGTGGTCTTCACAGTGTGTACAGAATATCAGTATGACAATACGACACCCTCTGTCCTTAGACCCTCACATCGTACAAGGAAAAAACTTCCAAAGAAAACCCAGTTTAAAGGGAAAAAATGGGAGAAACCTCAGGGAGAGCCACAGAGGAGGGATCCCTCTCCAGGGACGGACAGACGTGCAATAGATGCCGGTGTTAAATTGAAAAGATAATACATTTGCAACATAGGTTAGAATATGTGGAAATGATCAGCCATTATATTACTACACTGCCTCCAGCAGTGTCCAGATTCTGGTCTGTCATTCTGATGGTATTTTATTTACCAAGTTTCTTTCAACTTCCCACTAAAAATGTCTACGAAGTTTTCTCACATTGCTATATTAAAAAAACACTGCTGTGTATCTTTTAGTGGCGGTTTGCAGATTCTCCAGGCAGTTCATCGTAAGGACCATTTCTTTAAGTGATATAAGATCCAACTCTAACCAAAGACATAAATACAGCGGCTTCACCACTTCCTCGGCACATCACATCGATTACATTGGACTCGCTGCACATCTGTGTGTGTGTGCCTCGGTGGAGCGTTGGAGCTCACATCAGAAGCAGAGCTGTCCGAGGCCTTTGTGCCCAGCGTGATGTTGCTTCCTGCAGGAAGAGGGAGAGCCGAGGAAAAGCAAAACAGGACATCTTCAGATCTGTCCAGGGGAGCTGCTCTTCTCTGCCCTCGGGGGAAATCTCACCAAAGGAAGCTCTCTCCCTCCTTTTCTCCCCCCCCCCCCCCTCTCTCCCTCCTTTTCTCCCCCCCCCCTCTAATACTCCTCTCTGTGACACTGAAGCAAACACTGATGGATGTCACCTTCGTCATCTCAAATTCTGACAGCCACCTGTTTCACCAGAGCGCTTCATCGCTCAAGAAACTATTTTTTCTTAGAACTACTTATTTGTATACATTTGCCAAACTAAAAATGTAATATGTGGCATTTTTAACATAACATTAATAGTTATTTTGGGATATACATGTATCAAGGCTTTAAGCTTATGCCAGTATCATTTTCGGCATATATATATATATTTATATTTTTAGCATTTCAAAATTGAAGTAAACATTTTTTTTAAGAATTCTACTTGCTTACATTATAGGAAAATACTTTTCTACAATCTTAACTTACATTTTATTTAATTACTTTAGTCATTAGTGATATGTGGTACTTTTAACAATAGTATAATACAGTCAGGTTCATAGTTATGTGCATTTAAACAAATTGGAACATTCTTAATTTCATGCCAGTACCTTTTACTGTATGATTAGGTAGAATAATAAAATGTGTATAATATACACACACATTTTAGATTTTTCCTGAAATATAAAAATATATTAGCTTTAAAATGCCTTAAAAACGTCATTCGGAGAAAATACTCATATTCATATTCATATTCATATTCTTCATATTCTTTCTCACACTTTAACCCATTTTAAAGTTTGGTAATGTGTGTACTTCTTGTTTTGAGAGGAATAATTGTACCTAAATTGCACGGACATTAACGAACTGTTCATAGCCTCATGCTGTGCTTCATCCTGACCACCCGCCGCATGTAAAACGTTCACATAGGAAAAGTTACGGCACCATTTAAAAAATATGTTTCGATACGATCTGACCTTCGCTCATCGCAGTGCTCAACCTTAACGTGACATCTGTCTTTGAGCGAGGGTGAATCAGTTTAGCCTCCTCTGCATTTTCCAGCAGTAATGAATGACGGTCTCAGTGGAGCTGATCCAGTTCGAAACAGTAACCCAAAACTCTGCTCTTAAACCATCGTCAAGGTTACCAAAGCCACCGTTTGTGTGTGTGTGTGTGTGTGTGTGTGGTGTGTGTGTGTGTGTGTGTGTGTGTGTGTGTGTGTGTGTGTGTGTGTGTGTGTGTGTGTGTGTGGCTTCCTTGCCTGGTTTTCCTGTTTGTTATTGTGGTCGTGGCGGGAGGCTGCAGAGCTGGATCTGGGGAGATTTGTGTGGTGTGCTGTGTGTGTGTGTGTGGTGTGTGTGTGTGTGTGTGTGTGTGTGTGTGTGTGTGTGTGTCGCGCGTTGCGTGGGCATGTGTGTGTGTGTGTGTGTGTGTGTGTGGTTTTAAATTCCCCATCTTCAAACTTTACTTACTGGCTCCGTTTGAGTCAGCCTTGAACATTCATCTCTCGGCCAAATTGCTTACTTGTTTGTGGTTATTTGTTCCTGTGACAAAAGACCCCAAAAGCACAACAGGGGCCCCTTTAAGACAACACCAAACCATTTGTTTATCAAATAGATGCCAATATCTAACACCGTGTCCGGATCCAACCGCTTTGGTACTGCCTGTCACCGAAACCTGAAATAAGGTAACCCTACAGCCAGTAATAATAATAAATAGTATCCTGTATATATAAGTGCAATATACTATACTCCTGTATGTACCCTGCAATGCGTTGCCTTTCATCCGCACTCTCCCTTTGCCGTGTTAAGGCTGTACGTCTTCCTTATCTGGGAGGCGTGCACACGTAGCATCTTCTCTTAGCAGTCAATCAATACGACTGTCATTAGCAAAGTAGCCTAGCATGGAGCTCAAGTTATGTCCACGCTTAATGAATAATCAGGAGATGGAGGGATAAAGGAGCAACACAAGAACAACACACACACACTGAGGAGGGAGTGGGAGCGGGAGAAGGAGCGTAGTGGACAGCTGGTGCTCAGTTCAGATAACATCTCCTACCTTATTCACTGCATCCCACATCCACTCGGCTCCATTGTGCACAGGTAGGAAAGGGAGAATAACCTTGCCTGGTTGCTGTGACAACACTGGGGCTGCGGGGGGTGTGAGAAACAGAAGCAGAAGCAGCACATGTGAGTGTTTCTAGAATTCAGGGCGAAGGTTTTCAAGGAAGAATCTTCATTCAGAAAGCATGACAAGATCTGACATACGAGAAGTTCAGATGGCAGAGAAGAAGTGGAACAAGGCATAAAAAGTGGCCATAATAGTATACGTCATAAATTGATACTTTAACGGCCTTCACATGCAAAACGTCGCTCAAAGAGACACGTACCATCCAGGGAGAGACTCGAAGTGACCATGAAGTAACATAAAGCAACTAGCGAATAGTTCCATCTATTTAGGTCAGTAAAATATTGAGAGCTGTACGTGGCCCGCAAAGTGCCGGCATGCCCCCGGACCCCCCTAGACGAGGTGAGGTCCACCCACAATTAAAACCCGTTCACACTCATCATGGACACTACACATTTTTCTTTGATTTTTTTTCACACCAGTCCCTAATATATTTGTAGAAAGGCAGGAAATGGAGTTAGATGGAGAAAATGTTTCATTGCGGAGGACCCCGTGTTGTGTCCCCCCCACTTCTCAAACCAAAGTTACCCCCTTGTTTGAGGTGGGGGGCCTTCTGTACAGCATATCTAGGGGCCCATTGTCTCATAATCAGTGCATCGGTTTCATTAGAAAAAGCCGCATTGACAACCAGCACATCACGTCTGATATCACTCCTCACCACCTCACCTGACACGCAGACCACCAAAGCAGTGCCCCCCCCCAGCACAATATACATCTCTGTGTTCTGCACCATTAACACACACTGTTGTCGCATTCACCTCTTATTCCTCTCAATCTTTCAGCTGCACAATCCCCCCCCCGCCCTGTACAGAGGAAGAGTGTGAAGAAGGTGCGTGCATGCTTCCATAAACATACTAGTCGTGCACGAGAAAGTGTGTGAGAGAAGGGGAGGGGCTAACAGGCCAGTGTTTGAATGCTCCCGTTCCTTGTCAAGCCGACGCTTTGATCTGTCTTCAGGGTGTCAGCTGGCAGCCATGTTTGTTTGCCCAGCGAGGCTACCTGTGTAATTACCTCTAACGAAGCGACTTGTTTTGATTTGGCCTGAAATCTAATCCCCAGCCGGGACGAGGAGGATGCGGAACTGGGTTTGAGGTTACTTGGGGGATTTTAAAAGTGGCGAGTCTGGCGGTGACGAGTTAGGCTGTTTCAGGGCTGAGACGGGGTTTTGAGGAAGTTGATATTTAGGGTTAGGGAGGAGGAGGAACATGTTGGCTCGGTGTTAGTTTGGCTTGTTACGACTCTTTACACCAACTAAGGACTTTAACTCTCACCACCTCACCTTCTTTTTCTCTTTCCCCTTCCCCGAATCTCCCTATTAAGCTTAAATATGCACAACACACGCATAACATCTCCTTGTTGACTGAAACCCTCTCCCTTAGCTCGAGCAAGCGTACAGTACACACACACACACACACACACACACTCCTGCGAATCATTTAAACACTGGCAGAAGTTCAAGAAAAGCTCAAAGCGAGTGTTGTTGGCAGGAGGCTGCAGCACTTCACCTCTCCGTGAATCACCATGTGCCGGTCCTCCTTATCCCCGGCGATCTCCACACACTCTTTCCTTTATCTCAGCTTTCACTTTTCATACTCCTTTCTGCTATGGCATCTGCAGAGAAATAATTGTCCATCATTGAGTTGTGATTTCCACCTAAGCATTAGTAAACCCAGAAGAATGACTATCATTGTACGGGAAGCTGCTCTGATGGAAGCGTTGCACGGTACTGTGGAGAAATGTAGTTTAACGAAAGCTACGTATAAGTTCAGACTAGTTTGTAAATATAATAATAATACACTAAATAAAAAGGACTTGAGCATTGGTGTACAAATGTTGTTGATGCAGGTCAGAGCGGGTTCGATTGCAGAAGATGAAAAGAGACAGCATTCCTTTCCTTCAAAGGCCAAGACGTTTCATTCAGTCACAGAGAAAGGGTGCAGAGGGAAAGTACTCACATATCAATGTTGTCCAACAGAAAGCTATGTTCAAATGTTTTTTAATACTGTCTATCGATCGGCTTCTTTCCTTAACAGATGCACAGGTTTGCTCCGGATGTAAATGCCTATTTTTAGATCGAGTCAATTGTAACTGAAAAATATATATAAAAAGAGAAAATTCTTAATACAATACAATACAACTTTATTTATAAAGCACGTTAAACCTCCAGACCAAAGTGCTGTACAGGCAAATAGATAAAACACAGCTCAGCTCACACACCATAAAACAAGAAAACAATTTAAATGCAAAAAAGCAACACTCTAAAAGATGTTGAAACGCCAAATGTTAAAACGCTAAGGAGAAAAGGTGGGTTTTAAGAAGCGACTTAACAGAGTTACATTAAAGCTGATTACAGAGCAATGACTCCTACAATGCATACTTCGTCAAGGGGTCAAACAAATAGATTCACACATACCCATGTACATATGCTATCTTCAAAAGTATTAAAATACTAGATTAATGTAGTTCCTTGCTAACACTGACCACTATATTCTGTATTCTTTACTTAATGCAAAACATATCTTTTGAAAATCATTTTTGAACATGAAACATTTTGATTGGATTTCTCAACGGTCACATTCTGAAATCAGGAGAGGCATCTATGATGTCATGTATCCCGCACATAACTCGTAACTTGCACATTTGTGTACACTTTTAATTATCTGCACAGCTCTCCACTTTGGATCACAATACTGCATATATTTAACTTCTCATAGTATTGTGTCATATTAAACTGTACTGTATTTTTGTATTGGGTGTCCATATTTCTATTGTCAATGTTACCCGAGTTTTTTAAATGTATTCTTGTCTTTCTTTCCTCGTACGTGTAAACCTGGCAATATGTCTAATTCTATAGATCAGAAAATTAAAGTGGTTTTTCCTTTTGACGGACTAAGTGCACGAGGAGTTACTGAGCCTGAGAGCTTCCCATAGGCTTCCTGCAGCCGATAAGAAACGTAAACACACACAAAGAAACACCTCACCACAGAACTGCAGCTAATGAAGGGGCGATAGGGGGGGGGGGGGGTGTACTCTCACACAATGATCCGAGTGTTTGCAGCCGAGGGGATGGACTGTACAAAGTAAGGAAGTGTCCCTCACACCCCCGCAGAGCGTCCACCTTAATAAGAAGACATTTGTCTCATGCACACACACCTTGAAAGTGAGACCATGTGTGCCTATGCATTTGTGTTTATGTCTGTGCATCCCTCCCTGAACCTTAATCCGTGCGGGCGGGGTGCAAAGGAGATGGGAGGAATCTGGTGGTCAGTGTTTATTTGCTCTCTCCCTCTTCTTTCTGAGAGGAACAAGAGCCATGTTGGAGGCGCTGCATGAGGGCTGAGGGTACATCCTTCTTCTTCCCCTCCGCCTCATCCCTCCATCTCTTTCCTGCACCTCATAAGGATTCCATTGAGCGGAGGCAATGTCTTGTTGATGTTTAATCACGCAGGCAGGCCAGATGCAAATGAACCAGAGACAAACCCACAGAGATCAAACTGGGACAACCAGGGAGCGAGGAACCTCGTGGAGCATATCCAGGGCGGATGCACGGAATCAAGACGTGCAATAAGCATGTTACGTATGCACGTGATTTGCAATCCACACACGACAACTCAACCTGAAGCATATCTACGCTATCAGTGGCACGTTAGGAAAATCAATGATGGAGCATCAATTATTCCAAAACCAGGCTGCTTCACACTCCACTCAATTTAAGATATGGTTAAGTCTCGGGACCATCATCTGTTTAAGCTGTTTAATCCACCTGATTAAAGGCACCTCCACTCCATGCTCCAGAGTTCTCCTTTAATGCAAAAAGCCTACTTCTATATCAGTATATTGAGCTTTGGCCACATGCAACGTTCAATATTAAGAGGTTCCCTTAAAACATATGCGAGTGTGGGACAGCAAAATACACACACGTTAAAATTAAAGCGATAGTTGTTTCATTTGAAAAAATAGTTTAAGAACTGCACACAGAATATCAGTATGACAATACGACACCCTCTGTCCTTAGACCCTCTGTCCTTAGACCCTCTGTCCTTAGACCCTCTGTCCTCAGACCCTCACATCGTACAAGGAAACACTTCCAGAGAGAAACCCAGTTTAAAGGGAACATGGGAGAAACCTCAGGGAGAGCCGCAGAGGAGGGATCCCTCTCCCAGGACGGACACACGTGCAATAGATGCCGTGTGTAAATCCAAGAGATAATACATTTGCAACATAGGTAGACCAGATGTTTGGAAATGCATGTGTGTATAATAGGAAGATGAATCCACAAGGATGTCAACCGGACCGGAGATGTTAGGTGAACGCCTGCCTTCTGCTCACGGGCATCATGCATGCAATGAACACCAAAGTTGAAATACGCTTCTGTACTTTTTCAAAAATCTTCCTTGAACTTAATTTCCTCAAGATCTCTCTGGGAAGTCCAACGTTCTGCATAAGCGTGGTGAGCATTTGAGGTACTTGCTCTTCACTTGCTTTTCGTTGCACTTTATACTCCACTACAAGTCAAAGGAAAATATTGTACTCCGTGCTTCACTAGATCTTTTATGGAGTTTATAAAGTATACGCTTCTGTTTTCTTTTTCTTTACAAAAAATTGTAAATGTTTGTAATCCGTGTTAATTTTGAGCTTTTAAGTTGTTTTTTTTGTTTAATTTTTGATTTTGTACTATAGGGTACTTTAACGTGTAATACCGAAACAGCATTTAGCTAATGTAACATTTTAATTACCAGACTTTTACTTGTAATAGAGTATTCTTACAGTGAGTGTGCATGAATATTTTTAGAAACACTTTTTGTCATATTCCATGGAATGCTCTTAACATCCCGATAGCAATGAATATCTGAAGTGCTTTGACAATCAATACATAAATAAATATCATCAGTGGAAGCCGTGGCGCTGTAAAAAGCTCGACCAATCACCTGCCTCGGCCCGGCTAAAGTAACTGGATGGCCTACCTGCCTGTCAGCCTTCCATCTGGGCACAGACTTATCTCGTGCCCTCATTGGTCATGTGCGCGTTCGTGTGTGTTGGAGGAGGGGCTCTGTGAGGAAGAGGCAGATTTTTTTTTCGGTTGTGTACTTTCAAATTCTCGCGCACTCGAGCTGGTTTCTCCAAAATGACCCACCTTTAGGGGGGCCGGATTCTTCTTCGACCTGAGTGACAGTATATCAATGTGTTTCTGTGCCTGCTTTGTTTAGTTTAACGGATGTCTGTGCAGTATTTGTTAAACTCATTGTAGCCTAAAGCTTGGCATCTATCAGACAACAGAACAAACATAAGTGTGTTGTTTAAAAGTGTCTACTGTTTCGGGGTTTGTAATTGCATTTGATGTTACGTGTAGAATAAATTATATTAAAATATTACCTTCATATTTATTAAATAAAAGATAAGAATAGCAAGTAAAAAAAACCTGAAACGCCAAATATGTTTTACTGGAGATTTTCTAATAAGATTCAAATGTAATCTTAAGTAAAATCTACTGGGCAATAGAAAGTACATTGTACTAACAAAAACTGAAATGTGACAGTAAAGTTTACTTGATTCCCAAACACTTCTGTAAGTAGATGTTACTTGAAATATAGGCTGTTACATTTACATAGAATGTAGTAAGTAAATGTCACTTTTTTTCCAGTGTGGTATAAAACCAAAATGCGTGTCACACTTGTTTATCCTAAAAAGCTAGTTTTCCGATTACACTAAAACTCGTCTATCTGGCCCTATGTTCTCTCCTCTCCTCCCCGGTGGTGGTTCTCCGGTCCGGTCTGACCCGGTGGATCCGTCCGCAGCATTCCACCCGCACGCGCTATCATAAACATCCTATCCTGGACCCGCGAGGGCAGGAAGTGCACGAGGACAGGAATTCCACTCTTTCACATTACATTACTGTTCGGCGCAATGACGGTTTGCAGTTTATACCACACACCACTCTCTCACACAAACACACACACAGGCGCGCGCACACACACACGCAAATACGCACACTTGTACTTTTTTTATATAAATCTGAGAGCTTTAGTTATATTGCAATAATGCATAATCAACACATATTAGAATTACACCTTGATTAAATGCACACGCTACAAGCAATCTAAAAAAGTAGCTCCATCTTGCAGCTGCATCAAAGATTAACCAAAAATATAGATGCTATTTATTTATTTTTAAAGCCATTCTGCATAATGACTTTGAGTTATTGCCTTTTTATGTTTATTTGAATGCTATTTTTGTAGTTGTACTTAAGTAACGTTTTGAATGCAGGACTTGTAACAGAGTAGGCCTATGTATATGTGGTGTTTCTACAGGATCTACTTCTTCCACCTCTGTATATCTTATAATTGGCTATAATATGTCTTAGCATGTGTCTGAGTGTGTGGGGCGGCATGTTGGATCTTTTATCGCAGGGTTTATTGGAGAGGTGTTGAAAGAATTGGATGTATATTTATCTAAGAACAAACACGGACTCCTCTGTCTGTGATCGCCTCACTCACTGCGGCCTCATGCAGCTCAGAACTACTTTATGCACGAATAACAACGCATTTAAAAAGGAGAAACTGTGCAAACCTGAGAAATAAATGGAGTCAAATGTTTGAATGAAAATAATATTTTTCGTGGCATTTTTTCGCTCATACGGAGCCTTTGCAGCAGCGACACTTTTTTCTTCCCCTGAGGCCTTTCGTAGTGCATTTGGCTCACAGCGAACACATTTCTTATAGGTTTTGTTTGTCTGAATATGTCAGTGAAAAAGATAACAATGCCAAATTGCCAATTGGTACGAACTCATTTAAAATGAACCACTTTGCGAAACCATGTGCAGTGAGAGCCAATTCCATAAACTCAAATCTGAACACATTAGCATATGTTACATATATGCTAACTATTGAATTGTATCCATTAATTCCATTGGTGTTACTTATTTTAGTTTTATTTACGAATGTATGTTTGTGTATTGCTCATTAAAGTCCATATGAAAACAGGCTTTACTCCCACATTAACATTCCTCGGCGCCTCCTACAGACAGGTCCAGTTTCAGATCCTTGTTTTGTTTACGGATTTCAGACATGCTAGTTTGCAGCTCTGCTGTGACGTCACTGCTGCAGCTCAGACCCGGAAGCAGCAGGTAAGCTAATAGGGGGGGGGGGGGGGGGATACAACATATCATGAGACCCTTAACCTTTAAGACAAATGTAAAGTAAGCTCGTTAGCAAAAAAGAGAATTAAGTGTGCTTGTAGTCAAACTGTCTAAAGCATAATGTAGACTAATTAGCCACATTTCTGAGGACAACGATTTTATAAAATACGTAATGTGTTAAATTAGCCTGCATTGAGAACCAATACACTTCGAAATAACCATAGATATGTACATGTATTCAAAAAAGGACAAAGGAATTAAAATTAGCTGCACCTTTACCAGTAAACAGATCGTAGAGATATTTAATGTTAGTATTTTAGTCAAAAAAGTATAGCTCAGTTTTCAAGGGTAATTTACGTTTTTGTAGCTGGGTCTAAATAATGTCTAACCGTTGTATGGCTGCTAGGTAACCATTTCACTTTTTACATTTCTCTGGAAGATTTGAGTAGGCCTTGCCTCACTGCAAAGCAGGAATAACCCTGTAATGATATTCCCTCTTTGAAAGGTCTTCCCTCAAAAGCCTGTTTGGTGATTCCTGTTTCTATGTTTGTTTTGGTGCAGAGGCAGCACCACAGACTTTCTGTGGGACAATAAAGAAGACTAAACAAACTCCCTGAAATCATGTGAGGTAAATCTAAACGGTTTTTTTGGACCACATAACAAACCACCAGTATATTTCTGTCGATGTGCGGGTCTCTGTAAATTAACAGTAAAACACCAAATCTAACACTAAATTAATAAGACAAAAATAAAGGGGGGCTATTTTTATTTTTGACAAAGTTATACCATTATTTTTTATCTGCAAAACACCTTTTCTAACTTATATACCATTTATATTTTTTAATTAATCAACTTGTTGTGGAGGCGTTTGATAGACGTTTCCTCTATTCACATATAATTGTGAATAACTTTATTGATTTTAATAACAAGGTTTACCTCCTCTTGTGTCGTGTGATATCTGTACTTAAAGTACACAAAGTAAAAGTAATCATTGTGCAGAAAAACGGCCTTAATGTATATATTAATGTATGTCACATTTCTAGTTAATATTTTTGCATCAAGTAGCATTTTAAAGTCGTTCACTAACAAAGTTCTGATTACAATGATAATTTCAAGAAATGCATTTTGTTAAAGGCCTAGCTAAAGCTGTTAAATATGTGGAGTGAAATTAAATGTTTTCCCTTGTACATGTAGTAGAAGTATAAAGTAGCATAACATGGAAATACTAAAGTGAAGTACAAGTACTTCAAAATTGTACTTAAGTAGCCTACTTGAATACATGTACTTGGTTACTTCCACCTCTGTAATTAACACATTAATGACGGTTAACTAAACCCATCACAACGCAAAGGGGCAAAGCAGTGGTGTTGAGATATCCTCTGTCAGAAACCTGCATTAATGAAACAGGCTATCCATTCATAAATAACATTTTGAATAACTTTATTAGTCTTCAATTTAACGACACGGTTTACTCCCTCTAGTGTCATGTGATATCTGTGTTAATTAACACATTGGATGACGGTATGCTTTAACTAAGCCAAATACTCACAACGTGCAGGCAAAACAGCGGTGTTGATATGATCTGGAAATGCTCTCTCCGTCTGAAACATGTGAAAGAGACACGGAAACATGGAATCACACGGCGCTGAGACGCTGCGGATCGGGAGTCTTGGCTGGGTAATTGCGCGATGAGAGACGGCTGGCTGTGCCCGCGCTTCAGCTGCTGCGGCCCGGCGGAGGGTGATGACACACACACCAATGCTGCTCCACCTGCACACACACTCTGCTGCACGGAAATACACTCCGGAGAAAGCCGAGGGGACCCTCATGGGTGGCCGCAGAAATGAATACTCGCCATGCACTCTCTCCCCCCCCTCCTCCCCTGTATGTGAGCTAATTAAGCAGCAATACCTCTCCAGGTTGTCTTGGAGATGGTGTCTGCAAAGGAGTAGTTTTCAGTCTGAGATCAGGAAGTGAGGGCCTTATAATCTTTTTTGAATACCAATTGTGTGGAAAACATATCTGTCGAGGAATGGCGAGTAAACTGTATTTCACATGACACATAATTATTGGGCACCTAATTTATTTTACATTTGTATTTTAAGTGTTTATTCCAAACAGTACAATATTAAACCTATACTTGAGTGTTTTCGTTTTATCTATTCCAATTCAGAGCGAAATATGTTCATTTACTTCACAGCTTAAATTCTATTTTATATTCATAGTCAGATAATTCACAATTTTACCTGAATAATATATTAAAGAAAAAAATCTCTTCTTTACCAGTTTCAATATTAATGTATTATTGCATGTGCACATCAATTCAAATGCATTATTGCACTATTGTTGCACATTAATGCAAAGATAATGCAATAAAATAACATGTCTGAAATGGACTGTTCTGCAGAATGATACGTTTTCACTTTGATGCTCTTGTGTTAGGTTTTAAATGCATGACTTTTACTTATAATAGCGTATTTCTACACTGTGTGGTACTACTTTGACTATACATAAATACTTCATTCACCACATTTCATTGTGCACGAAAATATCAAACATTAATTTCTTCAATTTCTTAAATGTTCTTTATTTGTTTCCCTTTGCTTCCCTAAGATGTTATGCAATTGTCTCTCTGTGATGTTTCTATTATATTCCAATGCACACATAATGTAATGTTCATAGCGAGATATGACCCGATACAAAAAAACGGAATTCCAACATCTTAAAAAAGCCTATTATTATGTTTTCATTCACTAACCACCAGAGGCGGAACTCACACACATCACGACGTCGCTACACGGAGATCATTGGAGCAAACGCAGCCTGTCAGTGGATCCGGGGGGAAAAGAGGAAAGGGCTGGGCTTCCAGTCACAAACCACAACTTGGGTAGCGCCTCCATCAGAAAGCAGTTTAGAAAAATCCCCGTTGAAGAGAGAGGAAGGTCTGGTGAATGTCACCCACTGAGCAGCAAAATAAGAGATTTCTCTGCGCGTAATTTGGAACAGTTGCATCCTGAGCTTCTGCAACACATCGTTCTGCGCAGCGAGGATACATTTAAAAGGTTTGCTTTCGCCATTTGAACTGGACTTGTTTTGGTTTGGTGTGCGCAATGATGGCCACTTACCAAAACCCAGAGGATGACGCAATGACTCTAATGACCCACGACACCAACACGACCAAGGAGAAAGAACGACCCAAAGAGGAGCCGGTCCAGGAGAAAGTCCCGGAGAAAGCGGACCCGTCCCAGAAACCTCCGTACTCCTATGTGGCTCTCATCGCCATGGCCATCCGGGAGAGCACCGAGAAGCGCCTCACGCTGTCCGGCATCTACCAGTACATCATCACCAAGTTCCCCTTCTACGAGAAGAACAAGAAAGGCTGGCAGAACAGCATCAGACACAACCTGAGTCTCAACGAGTGCTTCATCAAGGTTCCTCGGGAGGGCGGCGGGGAGAGGAAAGGGAATTACTGGACGCTGGACCCGGCCTGCGAGGACATGTTTGAGAAGGGGAACTACCGGAGACGTCGTAGAATGAAACGGCCGTTCAGACCTCCACCTACGCATTTCCAGCCCGGGAAGTCCTTGTTCGGGGGGGACGGCTATGGCTACCTGTCGCCACCAAAGTACCTGCAATCCAGCTTCATGAACAACTCCTGGTCGCTCGGTCAGCCGCCCCCTCCCATGTCCTACACGTCCTGTCAGATGGCCAGCGGCAACGTGAGTCCGGTGAACGTGAAGGGTCTTTCAGCACCTTCCTCTTATAACCCGTACTCCCGGGTGCAGAGCATGGCGCTGCCCAACATGGTGAACTCTTACAACGGCATGAGTCACCACCACCACCCGGGGCACCCCCACCATGGGCAGCAGCTGAGCCCGGCCTCCGCGGCTCCCCCCTCGGTCTCCTCCGGTAACGGAGCCGGCCTTCAGTTCGCCTGCTCCCGCCAGCCCGCGGAGCTCTCCATGATGCACTGCTCTTACTGGGAACACGAGTCCAAACACTCGGCGTTACACACGAGGATTGATATTTAAAAGCTTACCAAAAATGGTCTGTGTGTAAACAACAACATGAGGACTCTGAGAGTGAGGTAATTCCTGTGATTTCAAAACAGAACCAAGAGTATTTTTGACGCGCTGCTCGGGTCCTGCCGATCGATGGGAAAGTAAGCTCGAGTGGACAGTTTTACAAAACGGAACCGGGAGGTAAAGAAGCCATCAGGACACATCAGGTTGCACAAACTCTGGGAACCATTTCGTGCGCCTGAATTACAATTGGACTGATGGCTGTAATAACCCGGCATTGTAGTCATAATCGCGCCTTTGGACAGAGTGTCCACGGGGTAGACATTGCTGATATTGCTTCAGCTGTGTTATTGTGCGTAATGGTTTCTCTCGTCTTTACGCACGGCTTTTTTTTTTTTAAACCATTGCCAAATGAAACTTGATGCCCTAAATAATTCAGTGCTTTAATATGTGATTGAATCAGAGCTCTATTTAGCCCTCTTGCACTGAGAAGGCCGAACTTCACCCTGACACGGTTGTAAACTTTGTTGGGTTAAAGGTGAAAGTGTGGATAGAAATCCACCAGACTGCCAATTCAGGGTTTTCTTATTCCTTGACCCCAGTGTAAATGTATGATATCATTTCCAGTATGACGCCAGCCAGCCAGTGCCAGGTTTTGTAAATCTTTCTGATTATTATTTTTGTTTTTTTATAAACGTGATTAGCTTTATTTGTCTCATTCATGTTGGGGCCATGTTTCATTTTAATTAGCACTTTCCCCTCTTTTCTAGGTTTGTGAATTTCTTAATAAACTTGTATTTCTAAAAGTAATGCAGTGGTCATGAAGTAATCTGTTTTATACTATAGGCTGAGATAACCACTGTATCTGAAGGTAACGCAGTATAAAAGTACTACATTGTAAACTAAATATTACAGTATTTTGTTTGGGGTTTATGCAGGGTTATAATAATCTATTTAATAGCATTTATTATTTATGGCGTGCAATTTTCTCGAAAAATGTCCCGATATTCATGCATTGCGTCTCCTGGAAACATTATGTAGGTCTTTATAAATAGTTTGATTGGATGTAATAATTGCACACGGCCTTGTTTTTACTTCAATCAATTAGGTCGATTTCCCATTTTTGTTCAATTCTCATTTAAACATAATAATAATACAAATAATTGTAATAATAGTAATTATAATAATGTGCAAAGATAATATCATTGATAATTGTTCTGTTAAACAGGGCTATTTAATATATATTGTAATATGTCAGGTTCTGCACAACTGCTCTACAAATACATCCAGCCGTATAGCCGTTATTCATAACTTAGTATATCATTTTAAACAGCTAATATCAGTCATTATGTTTCTTGTATTGATTATCATTTGCCAATAATGTAATTCCGAACTGAAGCCGTGTCCCTGGAAAAACGCCGAGGCAGGGAAGCTATAAGACCGTCCCGGGTGGGCCCAAAGAATACACACTGCTGTAAAATAAATGCAAAGTTATTACCATAACTTATTTGTACTTTGCGTTGGATTTGTGATTTTGAGCACGAATTTAAGAGGTTACTATCGCGTTTTTCTAAATATATATAGGCTACTTTTGACGTTCTCTTCTCAATAAAAACAACCAATAAGCAGCATAGCAACAATAATAATAATGTAAAGGGACAGCAATAATAAAGAATAAGCCTCCAGATACAAAATAAAAGAATAATACTAAAAATGACTTCCGGAATCCGCCTGAAGCTGCACTTATTAATTAGGATGTCCCGAGTTTTTCCAGGGCTGCCAACAAGTAAAAAAGTAATTACCTTCATGCAGTTAACTCTAAATATTACAGAATCATTTCGGAAATCCGGGCAACAAAGACCGGAAGTGTATAAATACATGGATGCAAAATGCTACACGCGGTCATTAAAACGCTTTCTAGGGTTTTCAAAATAAGACGAATGGGAGTTCATCCTCTGATTTAAAGAGAGGTTTAATATTGACCCGGAGAGTCATCTGTTGAGGGTTACATATAAAAACAGCTCCACCTCCTCCTCCTCCGCCTCCTCTGTTGTGTTTGAGTGTGACTCACGTAAAGACTTTTAGCCTCTTGATGAAAGAGACATGTTGAGACGCCTTCAGGAACCCACTGATCTCAGACCATTCCTCTCATAATCACTTTCACATTATCGCAGCGACTTATTGCTCACATCTGGATCCCACTCTGATGTTTGAGTGTACTGTTCTGACCCCGCCACAGTGAGAGCTGAGCAATTACACAATAGGACTTGTTAATGTAAATGGTTCGTTTTAGATATTAGATTATGGAGTTAAATGTCTCCACACCCTGTCAACCAGGCGCATCACCCAACGTACAATAACACACACTCCCTTACAAGGCACTGACACCGCGAGGTAAAAAGACACATCATTTGGAGCTATTGTGGATTATTAATGACGTTTGCAATATGTTCAGTCATGGTCAACACGGTGTTACGCTTTGGCGTGTCACGATGCGCAGTGACGGGAAGTACGTGTTAAAACGGAAGCGATATAGAAGTGGAAATATCACGAATTACAAAAAAAGATGTGTAGGTTATTTAGGCAGATAAGCCGATAATACATGTGTGTTCAGTGTGTGTTGGTATTAGAGTTAGTGGAGGCTTGTTGAGGCGCGAGACAGCATTTGAAAGGGTTTTTAATTTGTTTGCCCGATCAATACCCAAGTTAATTATAAACCATCGACTTATAGCTCAATTAAATAAAAAGTTATAATATGGACATTTTTCATATGAAAAAATATAGACAGTTATTTAATACCGATATTTATTATGTTGGTCAAATAAATGTTGGTGTATTTTATAGCCTTTTATTATGTGGACTCGCTTTCAAGTTGAAACACTAAAATACAGATTTATATATTTAAAATGTGCCTTTATTTTTTACACACAAAGGGTCAAAGTCCAATTTTTGAAGAATGAAATGCTCATGGTGTATTTTATTAATTATTCATATCTATTATAAAACAAAAGTAGTAGATTTAACCACTGAAGTAACTATACAACAATATATGACGGTGATGTTAGGCGCTTTCGCTGCCTGGTTTTTAACGCACTCAAATTCTAAGAGGCTCAATCTCGCATCACGTGCAGCCAAATTCTGCATGAAACCAAAGTCACATGCAAACTCGGGAATAATAATATTCCAGGATGAATAATCGAGAAGTGCAGCGTTATTTCTCCAGGCTTCAGGATGCATTCGCGGCGCAAACACGCGTTTTACTCCGTGTTCCTTTACAATAAGCTGTATGAAAGTACAGCTTATTGAGCTGTAAGAACACTGGTCCTCCTCGAGACCCGGAGCAGGAGCTGATGGTGTGTTTCTCTGCTTCCTCACATTTATGTTTTGTAAACAGCGAGCAGATAAGGGGCGCGTTTGAAAGGCAAGTGTATTCTAAACACTCCTCCAAAAATAATAAATACAAGTGTTTAAAATAAATGATGTTCCGGTGAGTGTAACCAACCTTCACACACAAACATGGAGAGGGTTAAATGACTGTAATGTAAGGCTGCTTAAAAAAAGTATTGACTTAGTCTCAGGAACATAACGCTTAGCTTCTTCGTTATTAGCATCATTAGCATCATTAGCATGTCAATAGCCTACAATCCAGAATTCGTGGTGGTTGATTTTGCACTTTATTAGATATGCTTTATTGATCCCAAATTGGGAAATAGTGTCGTCACACACAACTAAAAAAGTACATTAATATAAACAATAAATACAAATAGCCTCATCAGACCAAGGATTAGCTTCGTCTTGCTTTTAGTTTTCGATGTGTGTACAAAATTAGGACTATTAATGACACTTGCAATTTTTTGTTAAAAATACTTTTATTTATTGCAAAGTAGGTTTAACTCAAACAAGTCATTTGCTTTGGTGCATAATGACACATGCATTAACACAGACAGAGGAATGAAGTTGCAACATGGGCGCAAATATACTATTTCTTCTTTTCTTTTTAAACTTTCTAAAAAAGAATGAAAGAAAAATAAAAAAACATCGAGAACAAATTTAAAAAAGGAAGGAAGTAAAATAAAAGAATGACAACAATGACATGTGTGCAGTTTAAATGTATAAGCCTATATAATACATGGTTGTGGGTTCATATTTAAAATAAGTGTGTGTTATAAGAATCAGTAAAGGCGTGTTAGGACATACATCTGAAATGGTTAACATGAATTCTTTTTGTCTTTAAAGCTTACCATCTTTGAACTCCTGGACTTAAATCGGGTCATCCATTCAGGTAACACATAAATACACACATGTATATGCTGCTCTCTTTTGTTCAACCTAACGTAAAGAACACATGATAAAAGAAGATAATACTTTATTGATCCCAATTTGGGAAATGTTTGCGTTGCAGCAGCATAAAAAGACAAGGCAATGTACATTAGAGAAATTAAAAGACTAGAATTAAACCATTCAAAATGTAAACATCACACATCGAAATAACGCCCTGCTGCTCAGATGGACTCGGGTGCGGCAGGTGTGCATGTGCGCAGAAAGGCTGGCGGTGCAGCCGGTCGGCCGCGAACAATGGCCCGCAGACAGGAAGTCTGAGCGGCCGCGCAGATAAGAGCGAGCTGCACGGCTCTTCTTCTGCGATCTGTAGAAAGCAGCATTTCAGCCTGCGTGTGAATTAAATATACTGAGGTGTTAAGAATATTAACTGAAACGAAAATCACTGATAGATGTTTAAGTTTTAATCAGTGATGAACTAAGTATACATTTACTCAATTGTGCTTTACAATTTTGAGTGACTTTACTTATTTTTTGTACTTCTACTACCAACAGTTCAGATGGTGTACTTTTCCTCCACTACAGTTCAGAGGTACATGGTGTACTTTTACTCCCCTACATGTATTTAATCCCTTTAGTTACTTCACAGATGTGTATGAATGATGGTAAATATAACCAAGTGTTGAATCAGACTTTAGTTCCACCTGGAGTAAATCCACCAGCTTCCCTGCAGTCTACAAAGTACTTCAGACTAGCTGCACCTTCACCAGCTTTGAGAACACTTTCATGATCAATCATTATAAAACATATCATATATATTATTCTGAAATGGACCAATCTGCACAACGACTACTTTCACTGTCTTTCACTATATTTTGATGATAATACTTTTCTACTTTTACTTGAGTAACATTTTGAATGCAGGACTTTTACTGTAACAGAGTATTCCTACACTCTGGTACTTCTACTTTTACTACAAGATCTGAGTACTTCTACTTTTACTCAAGTACAAGACCTGAACTCCTCCCACTGGTTTTAATGTATCGAATACATTTGAGAAGAACACTTAATTAGCTAATGCCACAAGGGGAAATTAACTGCCTCACTAACTAAATTAATGACACATGTTTTTATGTATGGGTTTGTAAAACAGGACTTGTCGGCATGTCCTGCAGGATTCAGCTGATTCAGCATTAACATTTTGTTATGACCTTATTGTGAATGTAACACAATTCCAGTTTCTTTAATGACCAACCTATCGCACACAGCAGTAACTGCAGCTCTTTCCAAATATGTAACAGCTTGACACTAAGTGTGTTATATGGAGACCTGTAAAGGCCTAAATGTCCCCGTAAATTCTCAATTTTTTTCCTCCGAGGTGAAAAGGTTTTCGCCGCACCGTGAGGCTCTGCTTTCTTTCTTCTCTTCCGCTGAATAACCGTGATTGTATCCTTTGTTGTGCTCTCAGAAATGACAGATTATAATCAACAAGACGAATGAGGTCAGACCCTAACGTGTTCTTGTTCACACACACACACACACACACACACACACACACACACACACACACACACACACTCACACACACTGAACAACTGAAACGTTGACTTTAACTAAATGTATTGTGTTAATATATGTCACCTGACTGTATTAGGTTAAAGGCAATCATATTACGTTTAAATAAAAGACATCAGGTTCAACTTAGTATCGCTTTCAACTAACTAATACAGAGAAATGTGAAATCTGTTGACATAATGCTTTTAATTAAAGTCAACGCTTCAGTGTTTTCAGTGCACTTTGACACACACACACACACACACACACACACACACGCATATACCATGTATACATCACTTCAGGGGACATTACATTGACTTACATGCATTTCCTGGAGACTTATCCTAACCTTAACCATAACCAACACATGCCTAGCCCTAACCCTAACCAAGTCTTCACCCTAAAATTAATGATCCCCCTCATGGGGACCTCCAATTTGTCCCCATAAGGGAGGTGAGTCCCCACACGTGACTATGTAAACAGATGTAGGTCCCCACAAGTATAGTAATGCTAGACCACACACACACACACACACACACACACACACACACACACACACACACACACATTGGTACTAGTGCTGTCTCTGGAAACGTTGACTTTAATTAAATGTATTGTGTCAACATAGGTAAGTTCAAAGCAATAATATGAAGTTCAAATAAGAAAATATTAGGTTGAACTTAATAGTATTGCTTTCAACTAACCTCATACAGTGAAATGTGAAATGTGTTGACATAATACATTTCATTAGAGTCAATGTTTCAGTGTTTTCAGTGCACACACACATACACACACACACACACACACACACACACACACACACACACACACACACACACACACACACACACACACCCACACACACACACACACACACACACACACACACACACACACACACACACACACACACACACACACACTTTTACCTGGATGACAGTCTGTACGCTCCACACCTTTGACCCTCACTTGTTCTTGCTCACTCCCACACACACTGACAAACTGAAACGTTGACTAATTAAATGTATCGTGTCAACGTAGGTAAGTTCAAAGCAATAATATGAAGTTCAAATAAGAAAATATTAGGTTCAACTTAATAGTATTGCTTTCAACTGACCTCATACAGTGAAATGTGAAATCTGTTGACATAATACACTTCAAGTCAACTCCGTTTTTCTGTGTGTCGACGTGCACTGAAAAACACACACACACACACACACTCACACAGTCACACACACACTCACACACACACTCTCATGTGGTACCTGATGACAGTTGCACGCTCCACGGGGCCCCGGCAATGCGCCCCGGCCGGTCGTGTCACACGCAGGTTGCAGGTTTCCCGATGCCGGCACACAATTGAATTCCTGACATTCCCGCTTTCGCTCGAGATCGAAGAGTTTCCACTTCGAAGCAGAAATCACCCCGACCCCACTGGGAGAGGAGAGTGGGGGTCAGCACTGTTTGGTGTACATCTGCTCCAAACAGGAAAATAAGCGCAGATTTGATTCGCACAAAATCCGGGAATTGTTCAAATCAGCATGAGTTTTTTTTCCCTCTCTCTCCGCAGCAGATGGACGAGTTTCACTCTGAGCTATTTCTACGACACGATGGAGCTGTTTATTTTCCCATGAGCCTCTGGTGACTCTCCAACCGGTGATCTACTGTACGTGATGTTTTCAGTGACTCCTGATAATGACCAGCCCGAGAAACAATGGACCTCATGCAATACTTCTTTAATTCTGTGTTGATACGCGGTTTATAAATAAAGGAAGGTGCGTTTTGTCAACTGCTCGTCAGAGGTTCATCAAATGTCTATAAATACACCGCGGTGTCATCTATTCTAGGAAACGATGCTCCGTCAACTATTCACAGAGAAAAACCATCACGCACTGACCTCTGGATGACCTCCAGCTCACCCAAATGTCACATACCACGTCTAACGAGGTGGGACGACGACTTCACTCTGAGACGAGCGGCACGACGGATGCTGCTGAAACAAGTGATTGCAATAGGCAGTGGCGTTTCTATATGTACAAAAGTGGTGGGGCACAAAAAACTCAGATGTCTATATATAAGCTTCTGCAGAGAGGTTCATGGCTGGTGAGGCACTGGCACTGACTCTGCAGGTCTCCCTTGAAAAAGAGATCTATGATCTCAATGGGACCAATCTGGTTAAATAAAGGTTTGAAATGAAATGAAAATGACAAATATATTAAATCAAAATATAATATTATTTTCAAAAGCTTTTTTTGTCTGATGCTTCAATTACTTTTAAACAGACAGTTCAACAGAAGGATACCCAAAAAAATGTAATTTTATCATTTAAATATTGAATTGTTCTCTCTTAGTAAGATCCCATTTTCAATACAATTGCAGTCTTACCTTGACTTGAAGATTAAGTCCATTTGCCTATCCTTCTGGACAAAAATCTCTATTACTTTTTTGTAAAAGTCCTCCTTATCTTCTTGTAGTTTCAAAAGTCTATCATAAATCTAATCTAATCAATAGATTTTTGATTCGAAAATGATAAAAGTAGGGTAGACATGTGGATATTATCCGGCTGAACAAAAAGTACATTTATCTAACAGCTACGTTTCCCACAGATCTTATTTTGAGCTATTTTCTAAAATCCTATGGAGAAATCTCATTGCTTTTAGGTCGAGGGAAGCCATGCGCAGCTTACTTCCTGGTTTTAGGACGCCTCACTGCAGCTCTCTCGTCTCCTCTTCACACACCACACTTTTCGCGGCACACGTACTTACAGCCAATCAGCTCTGAATGATGTGAGATGACGTATGGTGGGGATGGCAGCACTTTGCCCCTATGGTCATTATTTTTTGCCACACACATTAAATAGGAAAATACTCTGAGCATGCGCAGTGTAGTTTTTGCAGTCACCGTTCACTTAGACAGTCAGAGGGAGGGGCAGGATCGGGTTTTGTCCCACATGGCTCTAAACAGCTCAATAGGCACACACTGTAGACACTAATTAGAAGAACACATACTAAAACAGCAATGTACAGACGAATCAGATGATTAATCATGATCTTAAAATATATTTTATATTTTTTTTAATTTATTTTTTGCATTTTGTTGTAATCATTATTTTAATACTTTCTGCTGACACTAGGTGGGGCTGTGCCCCACCTGCCCCTAATGACCAGTCGCCACTGGCAATAGGCTATACATAATAGCATCTTGTAACTTATAGCATCGCTTGTGCTTTACTCGCTGTACTCTTCTTTAATTTCCTAAATCTATTCAAAGTCTTTCAGAGGCTTTATTTTTCATATGCTCAATACGGCTATGTTTTGGTATCTGTCTCAACTCCTCCGGTAATGCAATTAACACAAAAGAAAAGACATAAAATAGTGCAACAGACAACATGCGAAACCAGTCGTGGAAGAAGTCCTATTTAATAATAATAATAATAATACATTGCATTTCAAAGCGCTTTTCCAGGTGCTCAAAGACGCTTTACAGTGGTGATAAAACATGATAAAATAGAATTTAAAAGTTATTAGAACAGCAATACAGCATAATTCACAGATTAAAAGCCATTTTACATTATATTTAACATTTGAAGAAGAAATCAAGTACGACTTAAAGGGGACCTATCATGCAAAATGCACTTTTTGATGTCTTTTATACACATGTGTCCCCGGTGTGTCGGGGAACTCACGCAGCGTCAGAAAATAAAACCCTCTCTCTTTTCCTCCGTACCCACATCTTTTAAAAACGGGGGTACAACGAGCGGATACAGATTTGCTGCCGATATGACGTCAAATCGTCCCACAGAGAGTTGCTATCAGAATCAATGCCTGACGTGTTTTGGACGTGATCTCGTCTTTGTTTACATTAGCACGCCTCGCTAACACTCAGAGAGCTAACCTGTACTGGAGAGCACGTGTTTAAAAAGCAGGAAATAAAGAAAGAACTCACCTTGTGATAAACCCGCAAGAGAAAAAGCTTTTGAGCTCCAAACTGTTTCAGAGATAATCCTTGATGTGGTTTAGAACAGGATGGCGTTTTATCAAAGTAGAATTTAACTTTATCTCCGGTAGAATTCTGATCAGGCATTAGCTCCGCCTCCTCTTTTTTTTTTTTCAAGCTAAGGACCCAAAATTCGCGTTTCTCCAACAGCTGGAATAGAGGGGTAAGAGGGACAGACATGTTTTTATTATATATTTGTATCTGAGAGCCATAATGCCTTATAATAGCACGAGAGGTGACCTTTAATGTCCAGTATGACAAATCCTACTTAAGTAAAATAACAAAAGTACTTGGATCAAAAATATAAAAGTACCAAAAATGAAAGTACTCGCTAAGGGAAATTACCCATTTCAAAAACACTTCACATTCTTTTGATGATGATTACTGATGCACTGATATGTCACTACTGGTAACGTTGGAGCTCATTTCAATAATTGTCTATACGGAGAAAATAAATAAAATTGTGGAGTAGAAATATGAAGCGGCATGAAATGAAAATACAAAATTGAGGTATAAGTACCCTAAAATTGTTTAATTCGTTCAATTCCACATCTCTATGGTAACGTATAGCCTCACGTATGCTGTGCTGCTGCATGTTAATGTGAGGTATCATCTGAGTAATATACAAAAGTCAAATGCAAATATTAATGTATTTACATTTCACATGCATGATCGAATCTTAATCCAGAAACTCAACACACACACACACACACACACACACACACACACACACACACACAAACGGCTTGTAATTTAAAGTGCAGTGATTAGGATTAGGGTTAAAATACTGCTTCTGCAACAACTTCCTACTCTCACCTTAAAGTCACGTTGTAAATCTCTCGGTTACTACTTTGGTTTCTGTCTCATTCACGTCGTTTTAGGGAGAGATGTCAACACATTCTCTGTATTATGTATATGCAGCATTAAAATATGTTTAGCAATTTATGAGGTTGAGATCAAACCTGTCTGATCAACACATTATTTTTTGATATACTTTATTAATCCCCGTGGGGAAATTGTTTCTCTGCATTTGACCCATCCTAGTGTTAGGAGCAGTGGGCGGCCATTTTGTACGGCGCCCGGGGAGCAGTGTGAGGAACGGTGCCTTGCTCAGGGACACCTCGGTAGCACTTGGTCTTGCCGGGACTTGAACTGGTGACCTTCCAGTTGCCAAGCCAGCCAAGTCCCTATCGACTTCGCCACCACCGCCCCAAACCCCCGAGTGATTATAGGAAAAGGAAACAAGATATATTTATTGAAAGGGACATATGCAGACAATGATAACACACGGCTTGTAATTTAAAGTACAGTAATTAGGGTTAGGGTTAAGATGGTTAACACACACACACACACACACACACACACACACACACACACACACACACACACACACAGTGTCGGAACTGGCCGGCTTATACTGTAAAGGGAAATGCGATCAAAAGTTTCCGTTCTCTTGATTAGAAACTGCAAATCTCTTTGTCGGGACAGCAACGGCAGCTCTTTTCCCATCGTGCCCTGATGGCGTCTATTTTTAAACCCTCTTCCCTTTCTCGCCGCTGGCAACCAGAAGCTATTAGGACAAGTCTTCTGCTGTTAACATGCCAATTAATCAAAGATGAAACCCAGTTCCCACCGGGATCATTAAGGCCCAGCACCTGTTCTGCTGGTACCGTAGGCCTGCTTTATAATAAACCAGAACAACTTCTTGGCTGACCTCTGGGGACCGGGGGGGCACACACCCACTGCCAGCCACTCGCACTGCGGCCCACTATCAGTAATAGTAACGTGACCTCACTCGGATATGAATGCCAACGCTTATTCCACAACCAAAACAACTTCACAATGCCCTGGTATGTATACTATTGGGGTTTCCTAAAGTGTCATAACAGACCATGCCAACCCTATTAGGGAACACATCGCATGAGAGGCGACCTGACGACACATCCGTCAATTAAATTAAGTGATGATTTAGTTAATTGTTGCTATGGTGACTATCCATCAATGTGTACTGCATTGTTGTATCGGCTGAATAAAGTGTGTCCATATGAATCCACCCTCTCTCGTACAGAGGGGAAATACTGACATATTGTTTTAATGCAACACCGAAGTTAGCGTTGACTAAAAGCAATATTATTTTGTACTTTTTGTTTGGCCGGACTCTCCACATATTAACAGCACTTTGTGATTTGTGAAGCGTAAAAACAATTGCCATTAGTCAAAAGTGAACGTTAGGTTATAAACATACATAATGGTCACATGACTTCACGTAATCACTGCTAAGCTAAAAGGCGGCTAATGTTATTTAGTTGTTGGCAATTACCGCTTTTAAAGACACATATTATGCTTATTTTCAGGTTCATATCAGTACGTAGTGTCTCTACTGGGACATGTTCAAAAAGCATCTCGTGCTGCAGCACCTCGTTTCACCCTCTGTCCGAAACCAGAGCCCAGTCTGCTCTGATTGGTTAGCTGGTCGGTTCTGTTGTGTGATTGGTTAACCGCTTAGAGATGTCCCGCCCCTAGCCTATCACCTATCCACAGATTATATTTCATCCATCCAGACAAAGACACTAACTCTTGACCTCAACACCAGGATACCAAAAGTGTTCCGATGCTAACTCATTCCCGCACCACTCCATCGGCTATAACCCACACAAGCTAAACAGGAAGTTGCCCTGCCCCTGACCCCGGCCGCATGCCAAACCTAATCCCAGGTCAGATCGCAGACACTGCAATCCAATTTCAGCCATATTTATTTCAAGCAATTACATCCCTCTTGGCAGGCCCTCACAATTAAACAAATGATGGTATTTTGATATCCATAATTATACGCATTCACATAAGGTATCCTTTCAAGTTAAATGTGCTTTTTATTACACGCCTATCATCTGTGAAGAGATTATGCACAGTGTGGGTTTGGACCGGGTCCGGGTACATTTAATCGAATAAGAGGAGCAGTAATGGAAGCATGCTGGACGCCGGGACACGCTGCTTGCTGCTGCTGCCTTTGAGCCCGGCCCATGTTTGGCAAATTTCAGACAATGAGAACGTTATGAGGGGAACTGCGAGGGAGCGACTTCGACCCCGGAGCGCAGAGGTCATCGCCTCAGTTCTGTGTCGCTGATGAGGCGCACCACGCATACCTGCGGACTGAGGGGATTGTTTACATGAGTGACAACATGATGTTATAATTGATAGGATGGCGCTGGGAATGGCGTTGGAATTTTGTTATTCCGGGAAGCGAAGATACAGTGTTCTTACAAGTCAAACACAAAAAGAGAAGACAAAGATATTAAATACGAGGCAAGCACAAGGTACTTAAAGGTCCCATGTCATGCTGTTCCAGGTTATCACCCGTCCCCTCGTGTGTTATGAAGGTGTTTCTGCATGTAACCGTCTGCAGTCAAAACCCCTCAAAGTGCACCCTGTAGCGAGTAAAGCTCTAACACAGAGAAGACCTGTGTGCTGCCCCAGAACGCCTCGCTGGACATTTCTCTTCTTCCATTGTTTGCTTCTTGGGTTCTGTGACGTATGTCGGGGATAATGACGTAACGTAATGTAACGGCTCCGCAGTTACGTTACGTCCGCGTAGCCGTTACGTTTGGACCAATCCGCGGACTTCCTCACACACACACACACTCGGCGGGACGTTGCGAGGAGCGGGAGACTATGAGCCGGCTCAGACACACACAAACTCCCAGCCAGGCTGCGGGTGTGTGTTTCGGGCTGGGTTTCACTGTGTCTCGCTGTCTCGCAGGCGGCCAATGGGCTCACAGGGGGGGGGGGGGGGGCAAGAGCTCCAGCCGTGTAGGACAGAGAGTGAATACACACACTATACAGAGATGCTGTGAGAAACCAATGACTTTGGAAAATTGCCCAATATAAATGTATTCTAGTAGACCTCAACAATGGAATTATGATCAGTAGAAATGGCCATGACACGGGAACTTTAAATACAATACGTCAATGGTAAACAATATGTAGCAGCATACAACAAAGGTAAGTTAAGATATACAAGCAGCAGGCAGTATTATTGAAAGCTAATTAACTTACAGGATGCTTGATTTTTGAGTTTGTAATTTCGTGGTTGAAGGCATTTTTTGTCGCTTTGGAGGAAACCATCAGCTAAATGAAATGTAATGCGATGTGAGAACACATCACATACAGGGCACTGCACCCATGCGCAGTGTTGATGCTAAATCAAATAATTCAACTTCAATCAAATCAGTCACATTGTAATTTTGTATTTCTTATTCTGAATGAGGAAGCATAGGTTCTCTCTTTAAACTGACTCGACCCTATTTCAAGTGTGCTGTGTGAGTATGTGCTGCCCCCTGGTGGTGGCGTGAGAAACCTCACTGTGGAAAATGACTCGGATCTCCTGCTGTTTGTGCAGACGCTACTATTCCAATTAAAACAGTTAAATATCATTTGGACACCACGTTTTTGAGTATGTATTTCAAGATAAATCCCCCCCCCCCCCCAAAATGGCAATAATGAATACTCCTAACACCCGCCCCGAGTCCAGGTTCAGGTTCAGGTTATTTATTTGTACCCGTAGGGATTCTGTTTGCAGAGAAAAATACAAGGGTTCCATCCTGACACTAAAAACAAACACAAACAACAGACACATCTCTAATAAAGGACTAGTAAAAGTACAAGTATACCCTGCTCAACCAAATCTCAAAAATATTTAAAAAACATTTTAAGAAGGAAAACACTAGTAGCCTACAAACATGGACATTCAAAATTCACAATTCAAAATTAAATAAATAAATAAAAATAGGCATCTGTGTGACGCTCCATGATGTGTTAATTTGTGCAACAGCTGCTGGGATAACACTGTTTTTATACCGCTTCGTTCTGCTCCTTGGGACGAGTAGCCTCCGGCCCGAAGGAAGAAGCTTGAATTCTGAGTCCAGAGGGTGGGAGTCATCGTCTAATATGGAGCTGGATAACCGCTGTAACTGCCTGAGGTACAGCGTCTCCAGGTTTAGCTGTGGCTCACCAATCAGCCTGCTGTCCTTTATTTATTTTAAGATAAGCAGGAACAGGACCAGCAATGCATCTTGTGTCAAGCGATAAGCAAGTTGTATAAGAACAACAGCATTTATAACAAACATACAACCAGCTCATGGTCATACTGTAACTTGTGGATCTAACATCTTGTTTGTGATCAAACCAACAGTTACACATCATCATAAATGCCAGGGTCTTAACTAACTTAATGTAGGAGCTTGCAACGCCGAAGGGCACTTAGTTAAGATGTTTGTTAAAGTGCATTTAATACAACGAAACAGCTGTGCAGGATACGACTGGGCCAAAGACAATATTCAGTCTTTGGGCCAAAGCAGAAACGTCACAAGTAGGAACTACGTGCACGTTTATATGCCACGATATGTGTACTTGGTAAGAAGCGTTGTGCACTTATATCAATATTTACTGAATGTATTCATTTAAAATCTAGTGTGTTTATTGAAGAGTTAAAGCGTGGTTGATAAGTTCGTCTTCTGGCAGCTTTGTGTTGCTTTGTGTTCAGTCGTGATTTCCAAACAGTAACTCTATGTTATTATTAACTATTGGGGGTATAACAAGTGGTTTATTGTGTATCTTTTATTGTTTGTTTGTTGTGTAAACACTTACCTGTGGTGTCCAGGGATGTATAATAAAGTGGTGTCCCGCGTCTGCTGCAGGATGTCCGGCCATAACCGTCCCAGGGGTACGAAAATAAATAAAAATAAACGTTCCGAGAGAAACAAAGAGAGAAGATAGATAGAGAGAGAGATAGATAGAGAGATAGAGATAGAGAGAGAGAGAGAGAGAGAGAGAGAGAGAGAGAGAGAGAGAGAGAGAGAGAGAGAGGAAGAGAGGGAGAGAGAGAGAGAGAGAGAGAGAGAGAGAGGAAGAGAGGGAGAGAGGAGAGAGAGAGAGAGAGAGAGAGAGAGGAGAGAGAGGGAGAGAGGGAGAGAGAGATATGTGCTGCTCCTGGCCTCTCCCTCCTAGATAGAGAGAGAGAGAGAGAGAGAGAGAGAGAGAGAGAGAGAGAGCGAGAGAGAGAGGAAGAGAGGGAGGGAGAGAGAGAGAGAGAGAGAGAGAGAGAGGAGGATAGCGAGAGAGAGAGCGAGAGAGAGAGATGTGCTGCTCCTGGCCTCTCTCCTAGGAGGTGAAGTGTCTGCTTCCGCTGTCTCCTCCTGAACAAGGACTCCAGCAGCAGCTGGGACACAGGAGACCAGGACTGAGAACTGGGCCCTGCAGTCAATATGAAGAAAACTAATGTCAGGTTTTCCAAAAACGCCCAGATGTCCGGAGAACAAATACCGTTACCGTAAACAATCATATCATGGAACACAGCATGAGTTACACCTCCCTCGGTCTACCCACAGCAGCATCGGGACGTTTTCAACGCGGCAGAGAATGCCCTCAAAGAAAGAGCCACAAGAGCTCCAAATGCAATCAGAGAACATTTTATAATGTCCGAATTCCAATTAAAATCTGGCTTCAAATCTTTGATGTGTGATCCAGCCCGTTGCGCTGCACGGTATGAAGGATCCAGCCCGTTGCGCTGTACGGTATGAAGGATCCAGCCCGTTGCGCTGTACGGTATGAAGGATCCAGCCCGTTGCGCTGTACGGTATGAAGTGTGGGTCCGCTCCGTCACAGAGCTCTACCCGCCGGGAGGACGAACATCCAGCAGAGGCTTCACATGCAGAGTTCTGCAGATACATCTGACGTGTTCAGAGAAAACACCAACACGTGCCTGCAGAGCAGAATCAGGCAGATACCCACTGATCACTAACCCTCAAAAGAGAGCACTAACATCCTTTAACCACCTTAGATCCAGCCCCGAGACCCCTCCACTCCAAAGCCCTCCAGAGCCAAGCGCTGACCCAGAGAAGAGTCCCCCATGGCAGCTGGTGCTGAGGCGAGCTGCCCCCTCTCAGAGCCACTCTGACCAGTCTCTCAGCAACACTGCTCTCCAAACACCAACCACAGTCACACGCATTATAGCACAATGTAAACACAACTATTTACAACATTGGGAAGACGAGACGAGAAGCCAAAGCAGATTAGAATGTTACCTGGCTCTAAACAGAGAGTACGAGCTGGCAGAATATCTGTCTACTGTCAGAGAAAGAAAGCAGAGACAGATCCTAACCAAGCACAGGCTCAGTGACCACAGACTGGAAGACTCAAAAGATCCTGGCAGCCAAAAGAGAACAGAATATGTGTTCACTGTACGACAGGTGAGACTGAGACGGAGATGCACTTCCTCCTGAAGTGCCAAACATTCAACGAAGTAAGGAGCGTTTACTGGAACAAGTTGAACAAGGCACATCTTGCTGCCCAATATGTATACACATGCCACAACCTGAGGGACACATACGCACCCAAAGAAACACACACACACACACACACACACACACACACACACACACACACACACACACACACACACACACACACACACACAATACTCTCTTATACGAGTCTACTAACTAAAGGGACAGAAAGATATAAACATACAAAATGGTGCACTGAGTTTAATTAAGCGTAAAATATATCTTGTATATCGGGAACTCATTCCACTGCAACATCCACATCGAAATCGTCATAGAGACATTTTCAGTTTTTTCTTGGCATTAAGATTAGATCCGCCTTGCAATATTATGTTGGACACGTGGTGGCGGTCATTACATGCAAAACTTTGTACATAGGTGAGTTGTAGTTTTAGATGCTGCAACAACGCATTTGTCCACCAGAGGGCAGCAAAGCTCTGCCTTTCAAACTATACTTTGTACAGTGTTCTCCACATTTCACAATAAGAGGTTACACATGTGGCATTACCTCATGATGATGTGTCGTGGCTTAAATGGGTAGTTTATGGCTGGAAAATATATAAACAATGGTTAAAATAACATATAGGCTATATTACATAACATAACGGGATCATGGGCTATATTGAGATCATTTTAACGATATGTTCTCCATGCTTTCACACAGTGGCGGCAGAAAACATTGTGTTTCCGGGTGAAATCTCTGCTTGTGAGTTTTGTGCCAGTGCTATGTGGTTTTTGGAAGACAGCCGGAGAACTGGACCAATCAGCTTCAGACAGACAGTAAAACAGCAGAAAGGAAACGTGCCCTTCACAATAAAAGCCTCACTTTGAAACATGATTCAGGATTACTTCAGTTAGTAGGAGTTAACCATTTTTTTAAACATAATTTAATGTCGATTATGTGTCATCAACAAGTATGTTATGCTGCAAACTAGTATTGATTCTTCATAGAAAACACTTATAATGATGACATCATTGCCAACAAAATAGACTTTTACTGAAGTTGTTTTCTTGGATATTGTACAGGTGTGTTAAGGTTTTTGTTTTTAACTAAGTGAAGGGCAGGCTGTACTGTACTGATGATGTGATGTGGAAACAAATACATGTAGGAGCTGCTTCAGTAAATACAAATGGTTCAGGTTGTGCTAATGATAACTCTTTCATATGGTTTTAGGTAGTGGAATCTACCATATCATATACGATCATCACGCGTTAGTGTTTGTGTCGCTGTCCTGTGAGAACAGTGTTTCTCCAAAATGTCAACTTTTTATGATTTAAGCCACACGTGGCAAACTCGAGGCCCAGGGGCCAAATCAGGCCCTCGGTGGATTTAATTTCGGCCCGCAGGATAATTTGTAATTCCTATTAGATCTGGTATTTTGCACGCACACCTTCCCTCCATCCTGAGGGTCTCCTCGGCTCAGAGCCTGAGCCCAAACATTGATGACCTTGCTCCCAAGATGAGATGCCAAGTATCTGAGCTAGCATCACAGAGCAGCAACCTGAGTTCAATGGATGCTTCCTTCTGCACTTTCTCTCTCACGACAACAGGGCATGTTTGGTTTGTTCTTTGAGGGGAATAGTTTCATCGAAACTGTTGTTGGCCTGTGGGAAAAAGTACTCATAAGAAATGACTCTGGAAAAGCTGCAGATAGAGCCATAAGAAATGAATGCAACTGATTATTTAATGTTTAAAGTTGTTTTTATAGGCAATAATTTAAGCTTTGTTAGTTCCAGGTTTAATATGTGCAACAAGTTCATTTCAATACGTTCTGCAATAAACATTGAACCAGTCCGGCCCTCGACTAGTACCCATTTTTTTTACTTTGGCCCACTGTGTGTTTGAGTCTGTCCCCCCTGAGCCATGTTTCCAGCTTTGTGATGATGCACTTTTATATAGCTTCAAGAGGATTTAGTAGAATCATTTCCTCAACCCTTCATCCTTTATCAGGACAAACATTTAAAACCAAAATATACTGGTTGTACCGGACAAGAAGAGGGTGACAATTGTAATCCTTAAGGTAAAAGCTGTTTATATAGTTCAATAGTAAAAGGTTCAATATGTGTCTTTGAGATGAAGTAGCAGTATAACGTTTCAACACATTGAAAAGTAAAGTACTAGCATACCTTAAATGATCTTACTTAAAGGTGGGGTAGGTAATTCACTTCAGAAACACTTGTTGTTATATTCCATGGAATGCTCTTAACATCCCGATAGCAATGAATATATTAAATGCTTTGACAATAAATACATAAAAAAATGTCATCAGTGGAAGCCGTGG
This sequence comes from Chaenocephalus aceratus, assembly GCA_023974075.1. Classification (NCBI taxonomy): domain Eukaryota; kingdom Metazoa; phylum Chordata; class Actinopteri; order Perciformes; family Channichthyidae; genus Chaenocephalus; species Chaenocephalus aceratus. The sequence continues at coordinate 38,655,936 of CM043797.1, read as the reverse complement.
CTCTGTAAAAAGTACGACCAATCACCTGAGCCGGCCCGGCTAAAGTAACTGGATGGCCTACCTGCCTGTCAGCCTTCCATCTGGGCACAAACTTACCTCGTGCCCTCATTGGTCATGTGCGCGTTGTGTGTGTTGGAGGAGGGGCTCTGTTAGGAAGTCTGAAGGAAGTGGCAGATTTTTTCCGGCTGTGTACTTGAGCTGGTTTCTCCATTCGTACCCACCCTATCTTTAAGTACAGTACTTGATTAAATGTACTTATTACAATCCACTGCTTGAGCAGAGATACAGTCTGTTATTCTGTAACTTTTATTCATGTATTTTCTACCTGTATTGTTCTATATTAGCTTGTTTTAATGTTTATTTGATTCCCTTTGGTTTTTAATGACTGTTTTTGAAAGGACACTAATGATCTCAATGTCTTTCAACTTGTAAAGCGCTTTGAATTGCCTTGTGTTGAAAGGTGCTGTATAAATACACTTGCGACCTGCCTATACATATTTTTCTTGAGATGACATTACACCCCATATTAAATGGGACTTTTGCTATGCAATGTGTAGCTCTTTGAACACTGGTACATTCACATTATGTCGAGACACACATACATTCATATTTAATCTCATGCCACTATAATTCTCAAACATTATGTTAGACATGTATGAATCTGTATTTTTTTAGCATTTATCAATGAAATTTAAAAAATAAAAAAGTCCCACTTCCTAACATTAATTGAAAAAAACTTCTTGATAAACTTCCCTTTTATTCCAAAAGTTTCTCAAAATAAAAATGTAACCACATAGATTGTACTTCCTGGTTTTATTTTGGAAATCCTCAAGCGGAGGTCCTGTTTTCCTCTCACACTTGACGACTGACTTGGCGGAGGGAGAGCTGGCGGAGGGAGACGCAGCAGCGGTGGTAGTGTAGTGGTTGTTCACCTTCTCCGACAAACAGGAAGCACTGCGCTCCACCTGCGAGACCTGCGTGCTGCGTGGAGAGGAGGAGGCACTCTTTCTGTGCGTGAAACTACTCCATCGTGGAGAGAACGCTTCAACTTTCCTCTGTCTGTTCCCATTCTCCAACCACCTCACCACCACAGGGTCTGAAGGTAAGTCCGCACTTGTTTTTCTCGTGTAATGTGGATTACTTTTCATTTACCGAGTGGTGGGCACGTCAAGACAAGCTCTGTTCATCAAGCTGCCAATTGAAACATGTCAACATAATGCATCCTTAAAGATTGAACCAATGGAAGAACTGTACACAAAAGATAATATATGATACAAATGTCAGAAAGAAAGTCCTGAATATCAAAACTGTGTTTGTCTAAAACAGCAAAATGCGTGTTGAAAAGTAACTAAGTACATGTACTTAAAGTAAAGTAATACCCTGCGTAGGAGAGCATAACTTCTGCAAAGCTATAGCACGCACATTTTATTTGCACATTTACAGCCATAACTTGGATAAAATAAATCTGTTGGGATCGTTTTATTGGTTATTGGCATTACTGGTCTCTTATAGGCGATGGTAACGAGCATCCAAATAATGGGTTGCAATTTTTATGAATATTTTGATTATTTTTCTAGTAACTTAGAGCCGAATAAACCACAAAACACTGTTTATTTGTTTAGGTTTTTAACATTGTTTGAAAAAAGTTGTTTACTTCAGTTAATAAGAGAGAAACCACAAACGCTGTAAATGTTGACCCTGAGTTGGTTCAGTGTTCCCCCATCAGAGAACAACATGGAGCATTCCGCAGTGATTAGCCAATCAAATGAACCGCTTAACTGTCTGTGGAGTTTTTAGTAGGATTGTGTGTTAAATTCTTCCATTTTGTCTACAAGGACTGAAGCAAGTTTAGCGCTTTTGTGTCAGCTTCGTCACAGCGCATACCCTCTAAACTTGGACTTTTTGTAGCCGCGTAGTTATTTAATAAAAGTCAAGATGTCCTCTGAGAAGTTTCATGTGACAGACTGATACTAGTCTGCAGAGGGGGGAGGAGTACTCAGATCTTGTACTTGAGTAAAAGTAGAAGTACTCAGATCTTGTACTTGAGTAAAAGTAGAAGTACTCAGGTCTTGTACATGAGTAAAAGTAGAAGTACTCAGATCTTGTACTTGAGTAAAAGTAGAAGTACTCAGATCTTGTACTTGAGTAAAAGTAGAAGTACTCAGATCTTGTACTTGAGTAAAAGTAGAAGTACTCAGATCTTGTACTTGAGTAAAAGTAGAAGTACTCAGATCTTGTACTTGAGTAAAAGTAGAAGTACTCAGATCTTGTACTTGAGTAAAAGTAGAAGTACTCGGATCTTGTACTTGAGTAAAAGTAGAAGTACTCGGATCGTGTAGGAATACTCTGTTACAGTAAAAGTCCTGCATTCAAAATGTTACTCAAGTAAAAGTAGAAAGTACTCGTCAAAATATAGTGAAAGTAGCGACAGTAAAAGTAGGCGTTGGTCCATTTCAGAATAATATATATGATATGTTTTATAATGATTGATCATGAAAGTGTTCTCAAAGCTGGTGAAGGTGCAGCTAGTCTGAAGTACTTTGTAGACTGCAGGGTAGCTGGTGGATTTACTCCTCAGGAACTAAAGTCTGATTCAACACTTGATTATATTTCACATCATTCATCCACATCTGTAAAGTAACTAAAGGTATTAAATACATGTAGTGGAGTGAAAGTACACTATTTACCTCTGAACTGTAGTGGAGTAGAAGAACAGAGTAGCATAACATGTAAAGTACAAGTACCTCAAAATTAAGTACAGTAGTTACTTTAACTGACTAACTAACCTAAGTATGAAGTAGCAAACACAACTGAACATACAAGTATCTTTAAATGTTATTTAAGTACAGTACTTGAGTAAATGTACTTGGTTACTTTACACCACTAATCAAGAACTATACCGGTACAAATGTGAGGTTGTTGGATTGAAATACTTGTACTCAAGTACCATTCTAAATACACTACTGTTACTTGTAATGGAGTATTTTTACAGGGTAGTATTAGTACTTTGACGAAGTAATCTGAGTATTTCTTCCACCTCTGGTCACAGACTTTGCTGTAGTCTTGTTGTTATTTCATAAAAGTTGAATTAGAATATGGAGGGATGAACCCCTCTTTAATGGTCTCACATGCATTTAACCCATCCTAGTACCAGGTGGGCAGTGGGCAGCTTTTGTACAGCGCCCGGGGAGCAATGGGAATGAGGGGGGAAGGGGGGTGTCCGGTGCCTTGCTCAAGGGCACCACGTCAGGGCAGGAGGTGAACTGGGACCTCTCCAAGTAGCAGTCCACACTCCATATTTTAGGTCTGGTCGGGGACTTGAACCGGCGACCCTACAGCTCCCAGTCCAAGCCCCTACGGACTGAGCCACTGCCGGAGTTGTTCGTTGAGAAGTTTTGCCTTTGCTTGAATTGTAGTCGGATCAGTCTTCACAGTATTGACTCCTCTTATTCTGAAAGAGATCCTCTTGATCGTTTCTAATGATCCATAAACCCGAAAGTCATTTTAAAGGATGATTGGGACATTACTCCTAAATGTGTCACCGATGACTACCGTGTATTTTTTTATAATTGTTGAGGAACGGAACATCCAAACAAAGAGGATATGAAACTTTGAAAAGTGATTCATTTAGTCCGACTTTCTGCCATTGTTACATTTCGCTCGGATCTTCTTCAGAGAGTCAACACAGACACAGGCGGCGCGTGAGGCTCAGGTTTGGGAAGGCGAAATAACTTTTTTGACCTGACGCTGCCCGCCTCCGGCGTCTATAGAAAAGAGATCAACTCAGCGAAAGCACCGCCTGCTGACCAATCAGAGCTCAGTGTGCGCAGCTTAAATCTATCAAGTGATATTACAGGATAGAGGAAATACAGTTTAAACTGCAGAGAAGTAACGGGGCAGGAACCCTCCTTTTTACGCAGCGGTCCAGACATAGACATCAAACGGCAACACATATTCAGTGTGCAGTTCCTTTGGCATTAGGGCAGGGATTTCTAGATACTTTCCAAGGTTTGACATCATGAGTTGTGCTACTTTTAAAGCAAGCAACGATGTTTTCAAATCTGTAATACAAAGAGGTCCGCAAAAACTCTATCGACCAATCAGATTGCTTGATTTGACTTGTCAGTTTTATAAATATATTTACATTTCTTCCGTTACGAAACAAACTTACAAAGCATAAGATGGAAACATTTAAGATTAACTTGGACCTCCGGGGGGTCTTACTATGGAGGAGTGGATTGAGGAGTGCCTATCTCCAGAAAGCACCTAAACGACGACATGCAGAGCTGCGTGAAGAGCAGGTAGACCAACTGGAGAAGTACCACCATTCAAAAGCTTTCTGATGCGGGTCTTGAAACAAAGCAGAGACATGATGACCGTTAGTGGCCACAGTGCGAAAGCTCTCTCCAGAGCGACTGGAAGCCAAATCTCGGGGACCGGAGAAAGTGGAGCAATATTCTCACCACGCCGAGCAACAGCTAGAACAACCTCAACAAGTAACCTTGTAAGCCAAGCTACTGATGCTGGACAGGTTTCAGTGGCTGCACAATAAACGGCAACAAACAAATGAATATAAATAAATAGCCAAATAATGGATCAACGCTCTCTGTCTAATATGTTCGCTAGCTGTTAGTGTTGTTGCTTAGCAACCACCTCACACTATGTTTCGTGCAGAAGGCAACGGAGGGACTATTTTATTTTGAACATCATTATTTACTTATAAAAACTATTTAAATTAGAGTGTGTATTTTTCTTTCATATTGCCACACTTGGTAACCGTTTTATAAAAGCTATAGCTCACGACAGGCCGTGGTATATGCTCATATCACAGTTAAGGGGGACCACGCCCCTTAGCTGTGATATAAGGAGCATATACCACGGCCCGTCGTGAGCTATAGCTTAAATATACTGTATGCAGACGTATTATTTTAAGCAACACATTAGGTTGACGAAACACTCAACTCAAATGTAATGAAAGTCAGATCGTGTCTTAGACGGGGCAGTGATATCATAAACCTGTTGTACGCTTTCAAACACTCTAATTATTTTTTAACCTGTATTCACCTTGCAGCAACTCTGTGGCTCGTATCCTGGATTATATGTTTAAGTCATGGATGTTTAAAGTTCATATTTGTCTAATATTAGTTTACTTTTCATGAATGAAGTATGACGCTGCGCTGTCAGTACACTTGTCCCTGTTTGTGATTGGTCAAATGTAGCTAACCCCGCCCCCTTCACGAGAACGCGCTCTCAGCTGGAGAGAGAAGCCCTGGATTCATTTACCGAGTTGATAACCAGCGTCGTGGGACCGTTTGTTAGGGTTAGTGAAGATAACTCAAACATATCCAGGGTCTGTGGAACTGGCGTCGTAGCACAGGGCACAGGTGGCTGCATCAAAGACACAAACATTATACATTATATTTTAATTTTACCAGGATGCGACAAAAATATTTGGGAAGCCTTCAGAACCCGCCGCCCCTGAACACAGACTAAATATCTTTGGTAGAGTTTAGCTGCTAACTTCATCTTTATTATCCCCCTAATGAAGCCGATGTATAAAAACGAAGGCTGCACGACATGTTTACTTTGTTAAATATATTGTATTTCTTGAGATAAAAAAACATCTTCTCTGCTGCTTTCAGTACATACGCCTACTGCTAGCATACAACTAATTGCTTAATAAGAAGACATGATTTCACTTCTAGTGAACGTTAAACTGAACACAAATGGCACCAATAAAAGTCTAAAAGTTCAGTTTTCTACTGATACTTCTTCGTCGTTATGTCGACAAGAAACTGCATATTGTGAAATACAGTTAAACAGTTATTCACTCACTTCACTCCCAGCGTCTTCCCAGTTCCCTTTGATCTTGAAAGCATGTTGGTGAGCTTGGCTTGGGCAATAGTCATAACCTTGAAAGATGTACAAAAGACTGTTTTAATTTGACTTCTCATGAGGGATTGACAGTTAGGCTTCTTCCTTATAATTGTTGTGATGTGGATTCAGGTTTTAGCATGTCAGCGACTCGTCCGTCCTCTTTCCCAGAGAACACGTTGGGTCGATGCCAGCTGCGTTTCATACCCGTGTGAATGGAGAACAGCGATATGACCGATTTGAGTTTGTGTGTAAAGAGAGGCAATCCTCCTCACACATCGTGTGTGTGTGTGTGTGTGTGTGTGTGTGTGTGTGTGTGTGTGTGTGTGTGTGTGTGTGTGTGTGTGTGTGTGTGTGTGTGTGTGTGTGTGTGTGTGTGTGTGTGTGTGTGTGTGTGTGTGTGTGTGTGTGTGTGTGTGTGTGTGTGTGTGTGTGTGTGTGTGTGTGTGTGTGTGTGTGTGTGTGTGTGTGTGTGTGTGTGTGTGTGTGTGTGTGTGTGTGTGTGTGTGTGTGTGTGTGTGTGTGTGTGTGTGTGTGTGTGTGTGTGTGTGTGTGTGTGTGTGTGTGTGTGTGTTAAATGCACATGAATTGAATGAATGGCTGTCCTCAACTAAAGAAACTATTGGTCGACAAACATTCGTACAATTCTATAATCTATCATGATGTGTCATTTACCTGACAGTTTTTTTTTTTAAGCTACCGTAGATATAGGAGCAATTATGGGTTTAGTTCAGTGTCGTGCCAAACGATGCTTCAACATGTTGACTGGTTTTACCGCTATTCTCTCAGCTAAGCCACATCCGCCAATGATTTACTTAACGAACAGATATGTACCACTTCGTTTTTTTAGTTTGAAAAAGCAAGACTTTACTTATAGACTGCACACATCTGAGTAAACTAAGACCAAAGTAACCAGCTAGTGCACTGATAGACTAAGCCCTACATAGCTCAGTACCCTGATATGACTCCCCCCCCCCCCCCCCCCCCCCCCCCCCCTACCCTAACCCTAACTCAATGCCGGCTGTGTATTTCACGCCATGCGAGACTCAATCTGACATTTCACATTTGATTGTTTACATCACATGTCGCTTGTTAGACGCTTTTATCCAGAGCGACTTACATACTCAATATGTGGGCAATCCCCACAGGAGCACTTTGGGGTGAAGTGTCTCAGGGACACAACGACATGCTGACTGCAGTGGGGTTTGAACCTGTGACCCCTGATCCGAGCACTAACCCACTGCGCCACATGCCACGTTTATCAATCTAAACCACACATAACCTTAAAGATAACTGACTGACTGTAAGATAGTGAAAAGTATCATCTCAGTGATTTAAAGGCATGTCGATGTCCGACAGTTCACACACATTTCCAGCTGTGTACTTAAACCCGAATGTAAGCTTGCAGAGAGAGGTACAGAAGGAGAAAGCTGTTTCCTGAGAGGATCATCCACTATGTGCTGTTACTTTGTCTGCCTTGACACAGCACTACTGCTTTCTGACCAATTGTTCCACAGCTTTTTGGATATTTTGTTTTCCATCAGGCTCCAGTCGCCGGGTGCTCTTTGTCGGGCGGGGTCTGCTGTCAGGCCCCTTCTGAAGTCAAGTTAGAAAACACTGATAAGACCGACTGACGTCACGGCACAGAAATCGGCCAACAATGCAGCTATTTACTCCGAGCCAGATTGAGTCCCAAAGCAGGCGTCTCCCCGGGTTCAAATGAAAGCAGAATTCAAAATAAGTATCCCACGAGAACCGAATGTGCTGATGTCCACATCCTGGCCCTTAAAAAGTTGAACGGTAGTAAAAGTGATGTCGTTTTATTTGTAACGCAGTTCAGGAGGCTTCTGCTTGAACGATACAGGATTTGTAGGGCTGTACGAACAGAGAAAAGGTGGACTTCAGCTGGAAAATAACGTTAAAACTTAATGTATATGTTGCTGGGGCAAATATCGTGGTGATATTATGAGGTACTAGTATACGTCTAGTGCCAGTAATCAGTCCGACAGCAGTTAATATTAGTGTAGCATGCATCTCTGACTCTTACAGTGAGTACAGCAGGGTGTTATAATAACGGCATATTTTGAAGGTAAAACGAAACGCACTGTGCAGGCTGTCAGTATTTGGACAGTGATATTATTTTTCCTTGAACTGGCTGTACTCCACCATGTTGGATTTCAAAAGAAACAATGACTCTTTCACCTTGTGGGAAAGCTTTTACTATTTTACGCAAGTCCATTGTGTTGGAGTACACTAGCTTAAAGGGGACCATATCATGCTCATTTTCAGCTTCATATCAGTATGTAGTGTCTCTACTTTAAAGAGTCCTCTCCTGCTGATGTTCAGGTGTATATCAGTATGTAGTGTCTCTACTTTAAAGAGTCCTCTCCTGCTGATGTTCAGGTGTATATCAGTATGTAGTGTCTCTACTTTAAAGAGTCTTCTCCTGCTGATGTTCAGGTGTATATCAGTATCTAGTGTCTCTACTTTAAAGAGTCCTCTCCTGCTGATGTTCAGGTGTATATCAGTATGTAGTGTCTCTACTTTAAAGAGTCCTCTCCTGCTGATGTTCAGGTGTATATCAGTATGTAGTGTCTCTACTTTAAAGAGTCCTCTCCTGCTGATGTTCAGGTGTATATCAGTATCTAGTGTCTCTACTTTAAAGAGTCCTCTCCTGCTGATGTTCAGGTGTATATCAGTATGTAGTGTCTCTACTTTAAAGAGTCCTCTCCTGCTGATGTTCAGGTGTATATTAGTATGTAGTGTCTCTACTTTAAGAGTCCTCTCCTGCTGATGTTCAGGTGTATATCAGTAGTATGTAGTGTCTCTACTTTAAAGAGTCCTCTCCTGCTGATGTTCAGGTGTATATTAGTATGTAGTGTCTCTACTTTAAAGAGTCCTCTCCTGCTGATGTTCAGTGTATATCAGTATGTAGTGTCTCTACTTTAAAGAGTCCTCTCCTGCTGATGTTCAGGTGTATATAGTATGTAGTGTCTCTACTTTAAAGAGTCCTCTCCTGCTGATGTTCAGGTGTATATCAGTATGTAGTGTCTCTACTTTAAAGAGTCCTCTCCTGCTGATGTTCAGGTGTATATCAGTATGTAGTGTCTCTACTTTAAAGAGTCCTCTCCTGCTGATGTTCAGGTGTATATCAGCATGTAGTGTCTCTACTTTAAAGAGTCCTCTCCTGCTGATGTTCAGGTGTATATCAGTATGTAGTGTCTCTACTTTAAAGAGTCCTCTCCTGCTGATGTTCAGGTGTATATCAGTATGTAGTTTCTCTACTTTAAAGAGTCCTCTCCTGCTGATGTTCAGGTGTATATCATGTAGTGTTCTCTACTTTAAAGAGTCCTCTCCTGCTGATGTTCAGGTGTATATCAGTATGTAGTGTCTCTCATGTCTCCATGCTTTAATGTAGGGCTGTGCGATTATGGCAAAAATCATAATCACGATTATTTGGGTCAATAATTGATATCACGATTATTTTGACGATTATTCATTGACCATTTATTGAACTTTAAAACAAATAATATTTTACCAATAAACAAGATCAACACATATGTTGGAGCGCACTTCCAAAACCATACTAAACATATATTATTAATATGATAAATAAAAATAAATTAGACCAAAATAAATTAAATCAAATATGATGCAGTGCACTGTCACAACATACTGATAACTCCTTAACATATAGCCAACATTTTGGTAAAACATATTCATTATTCCACTCAGTTAAACGTTGAAGGCTGGCCAACCGTCATGGTCCAGAAGTAACAGGAAATAAATGTTGAACTACAATTTAAGACCAAATAAAAATGTTTAGGCCACCATGGCAAATGCTGGTAGGGCTGCTCGTGTCATCTCTTAAAGATTGTTTGCAAGAAACACCAGCCTGTTTACATGGTCTGGTTTCAGAGATGAGCGCAGGCAGGTGACAAGCCACCTGTACTGAAGACCCTCAGCCACGCCCCGACACATGGGGTGACGCCGGCCAATCACAAAGCTTTGATGCGTTCAAGTGCATTATTCTGGCACAGGAAGATTATGTTACAGGACATTAACGATAAAACAGAATATTGTTGTTCTATTTTTAGACACATCTCGCGATCGACTGGTTGGGCACCCCTGGGCTAGACCATAGGTCTGTTGTGGTGGCAAAGTAGTCAGCTGAAGCCACATCTCTCTCAACTTCCCCACGACATTTGTCATATAGTGCAGGCAGCGCAGACCTGCTGAAATAATACCGACGGCATCGCGTAACGCTTGTCCAACATGTTGACACGTTGCTTAAAGCCCTGGTTGCTAACAGTGCTAACTGGGCACATATCTTTAGCGATGTGAAATGTAATGGCACCTGTAATATCTCTGTGTCTCTGCGAGCTTGTCGCGTAGGCCGATGCTCTGTACAATGCGTCCTGAATCGATGACTGTGATGATGTGGTGGATGAAGTCGAGCGGGCATCTGCTTTTTGTTGTATTATTGCCCGGTCGTATTGCACTTTGTGGTTGTATTTCAGATGATTAAAGAGATTGGTTGTGTTAGCGTGTGGTGCCAACACAACCTGCCTGGTAACACATCCTGCACTGTACTTTGTTTTGCTCCACGTCGGACTCCTGAAAGCCAAATTACTTCCAAATAGTGGAAATAGTTTTACCCTTCTTTTTAACGAGTTGCTGCTCTTGTTCTGACATCTTCGCTCGCGCTGAACACTCACAACACATGTCACTCCCACGTGGCCGAGTGGGCTTTTAGGGAGGGGCGAAAGCGCACCCAGCAAAATAATCGTATTTTGTCAATTATGCTGTTTTCATAATCGTCGCAAGCCATAATCGTAATCGCGATTAAAATACGATTAATTGCACAGCCCTACTTTAATGTTCAAAAAGGTCTTTATTTTTCTCATACTGCCTGTGCTGCAGCACCTCTTTTCACCCTCTGTCTGGAACCAGAGCCCAGTCTGCTCTGATTGGTTAGCTGGCCGGCTCTGTTGTGGTTGGTCAACCGCTAAGAGATGTCCCGCCCCTTAGCCGATCAGGGACAATGTGTTGGACCGCTAGCTAATAGAAGCGTGAGTTAGGGCTGCTCGATTATGGCAAAAATCATAATCTCGATTATTTGGGTCAATAATTGATATCACGATTATTAAAAACGATTATCCATTTACTTTGAAAACATCAATTTATTGAAAAAAAAAAGTGTATGTTTTTAACAGTTGATTACCCTGAACGTATAATTCAATTGAAAAAACAATAAAAAAAAACAATTTATATATTTTTAAATAAATAATATTTATTTCGATGTTTTCATAATCGTTGCAAGCCAAAATCGTAATTGCGATTAAAATACGAGTAATTGAGCAGCCCTAGATGTCACTATGTCACAGAAAAGTGAAACTGGAGCCTCTTTAAGACTTACTGGCTTTACTGTATTAAACCAAAGATGCTAAAATAATTGGCTTTTTTAGGGCTAAATATGGAGAATAATTGTTAGCAGTGTGTTGGTGTGTATTGAGCTGCTGTTTTTTACCTGTTCCTAAGGTCTGAGTTTCCGTCTCACTGGTTGCCTGCGGTGAGAATACAGTTGAATTGAGCAGGACAAATAGTCAATGAGATGTATTTGTTTTACAGCACGTTAGAATAAAACGCCCACAGATATATCTTTCAAGAGGTGTGTGTGTACTTGTGGGGACCTAAATCTGTTTACACAGTCACGTGTGGGGACTCGCGTCCCTTATGGGGACAACATGGAGGTCCTCATGAGGGGAATCATTCATTTTAGGGTGAAGACTTGGTTAGGTTTAAGATTAGGGTTAGGTTAAGGTAAGGGTTAGGCATGTGTTGGCTATGGTTAAGGTTAGGATAAGTCTCCAGGAAATGCATGCAAGTCAATGTAATGTCCCCTGAACTGATGTGTACATGGGATGTGTGTGTGAAAAACTGTTGTCACTTATATCTTCCCAATTATTACCTTTTTCCTTATCCCTCCACTCTCTCACATTCACACATTTCCGCTGTCACACTTTCAAAGTAATCACACCTTGCCACGGCAGAAAGGTTTGCGTAACATCCTCTCGAAGAAAGGAGTAGTATGGATGCGATTTTGTGAGTCCGTGTAAGCTGGCTTTCCCAATCTGTCTTCCATCTTGCATGATAACAAATCTGAGCCCCACAATCTCATCTGGTGGAACATTCTGGATTCACTCAAACTAAGTGCCCACTGCTTATTATTATTATTATTATAAAACTGTACATAGAATTACCACGGCAAGAAAATGTGATCGAGTGCTGGGATGAAAAGTGAACGGCGTGCTTGACTTCTTCACAGGCCGAGACCTGCACAGGAATGCAGGGAAGACGGCAGGAAAGAGATGTAATGAGCAGAGAGAAAGAAGTGCACTGCGCCCAGAGAGGGGACTCACAGAGAGGGGCATCTCGCACGTGGTCATACGAAGGAGTTTACACACGAACAACATTACGTGACGGCTCCCTTTAAGTCAATCCAAGTGATTAATTTGCCCCGTGGAGCAGAAGCACATTCAGGTCGTCTATGAAAACAACTCGAATGCATCCGTCCAGATGTGGTCAGAGACATATTTAGCCGTAGTTACCCCACGTATTTTAGTATTAGGAACAAACTACTCGGGGCTTTACAGCGTCTTTCCGGTCAGCAATGGAAGGTTCATCTTGTTGTTGTTGTTGTTGTACGGTAAAAGCAAACCAAGTCTCACTTTTTCTACTTTCCCATTGTGAATTCAATCTGAAGAAAATTGATTCTCAGGAACCAACTCTGCATGTTGGAGTTAAACAATTGCTGATAAACAAGACCGTCTGGGTTACTATAGCCCAGTGTTCTTCTACAATGATAAAAGACAGTCAGTAAGCCGCTCTGCTGATCATACAACCAGTTATCATATTTATACAATCATCACAGAAACTTGTCATTTAAAGGGGCCCTATTATGTTCATATTTGTATTGTGTGTCTCTACTGTGACATGTCTCCAAGCTTTAATGTTCAAAAAGCTCTCTATTTTTCTCATTCTGCCTCTTTTCACCCTCTGTCTGAAACCAGAGCTGCTCTGATTGGTCAGCTGGCCAGCTCTGTTGTGATTGGTCAACCGCTTAGAGATGTCCCGCCCCTTAGCCTGTCACATATGATTTTAGCCTTTTATGGACCATTCACATGCACTGAAACTTATATAACTCACTACAAAAAGCATGATAGGGCCTCTTTAAACTCCGAGTTATAACCCATATTCTTCTATAATTGTGAAAGTCAGTCTGTAAGCCATTCTGCTATATGTTAATTTCGTCAGCTATTTTTTAATTTAGTTTTAGTCCTGTGTTACATTTCCTTTTTAGTTTTAGTCATATTTAGTCACCTTCATCCTGTTTTCATTTAGTCAAGTTTTAGTCGACTAAAAGTCTGAGCATTTTAGTCAAAGAAAAGTAATTATTTTAGTCTACTTTTAGTCAATGAAAACTGTTGAGTCTTTTATTAGTCATCAGATTATATAGAACATTTCAGTCAAACTAGTCAAAACCAATAATTTGTCATTTTAGTATCGTACTTTTCGGACTGTAAAGCGCACCTGCATATGAGCCGCAGCAGCTAAACTGTCCGTCTGTCTTGCTCTCGTTCTGTCTCTCGGTTCCACTTTTACTTTGGCGCTACCTGTCTCACTCTTTTCCGGCCTCCAGCTTTTCCTGCTGGAGCCCGCCGCTTAAAGGTAGAGCCCATAGAGTTAAAGGTGGTTAATTTTACCTGTAAAGTCCATAGATGTAGGAGGTTCCCTAGTGGCCGTTAGCTGTACAAAAAAATGGGGAAAAAAGTCGCGGCTTATAGTCCGAAAAGTACGGTATATATAAATAACATTATATCTTGTCCTTATTTGATGAAAAACACAGGTTGATTAGAAAGCAGCTTTGCAGAGAGTGTGTGGTGTTTGTACCAGCTGTGTTTTGGCCGCATTGCTTCCCTTCTGATGAAACAATGCATTACCTTTTTCTCTCCGCCTCATTGTAGCGGAAATGGGCCCAAATATCACATCGTTTCTTTCTCCCAAGCAGTGGTGGCTTTAGACTTTTCCGTTGTCAGTCATTTTGACGGACAGGATCGTAGCATTTCCGACATAATCCATTATTACCCGTCGAGTGCTCAATGTATCACTCACTCGCGCTGACGGGGGGGTATTCGGTTAACGCGACCACTGCTCCCAAGCCCTGTTGTTGCCATTTTATTTTCTGTTGACTAAGGTGAGTTAGACCATGAGTTAGACCCGAGTCTTCCTGACAGTTCATATTGTGCCGCTGCCCGGTGTAATTCAAATCTACCGCCGCGCGCAGCACAGAAACAGCTGCTGCTCTGCCGCAGCACCGGAAGTGGAACTGCTGGGAGAAAAACTGACTATCAGAGATGTAACGTTATCTTTGATAATATTTCGTCTCCTCATTTTTCGTCGACGAAAGTAAAGAGAGATTTTGTCATAGTTTTTATTTAGTAAACTACATTTTCGTCTCGTCACTTTTCGTCAACGATATTGCATGATTTCGTTGCAGTTATTGTTTACTGCCGTCTCGTCATCGCCTCGTTTTCGTCATGGAAAAAAAGGTTGTTGACGAACATATTTCGTCATAGTTTTAGTCAACGAAATGAACACTATTCTGCTAATGATGCAGCAAGTTGTGATGACATGTATCTATGATGTTCCTAAACAACACGTAGGTAAGTTTATTATACACAGAGACGTCCACTGACATTAGTTTAACTGCACTTCCCAGCGACGGAGACATCACTTTGCAGCAGGTGTAATCTACTTCAGCCCAGTGACATTTGAGGTCACACCTCAAGCGTTGCTCTCTGATGCACATTGGGGTTTCTATTAAACCACAGCACGTCTAATAAACTATATCTTATAAAGTAGTCCAAGGTCATGGTGTAATATTTATTTAGCTGGTGGCTCACCATATAACCGAAAAGAAAATGTCATTTTAAAAACACGGAACACGTCACCTAAAAACGCGCCCAAAGCGGCCTTCAATATAAAAGCATATACAACTTCTTCAACACAGGCAGTATGAGAAAAATAAAGAGCCTTTTGAACATTAAAGCATGGAGAGTGATATACACCTGGAGTGGAGTGCACCAGCTGGGCCTAAAAAAGTAGGGCTTAACTCTAACGTCGGGCTTAGCTACGTCCGACGTAGTGATTCGAATTTACACCGAGTGCACCAAGCCTGACTAGTCTCGGGCGTAGCTGCGCCTGGTCTTAAGATGGGCGTCCACGTGAATACACGCGAAACAGTAATTGTTGCCAAGCAACGCCATTTTACAGACTCGGAGAAGAGGGAATTCCCACACCCACAGCGTCAGCGATGACTCCAGGGGAATCCCAAATGGCCACACCCCGAAAGAGAAAGAGGGATTTGTCAGAGCTACAGCGGGAACTGACGGAGAAAGAAATCGTTCGTGTGGAGGTGGAGACCGTCAAATTGAGAGCGGAACACAAAACAATTCTGAATCTGAGCGCAATCAGCACCTGCAAGGTTTCGATCTGATCCGTGCTGGAGTTGAGGGAGATCTCCTCGATTAAATCAAAAAGGGCTTGTCTGCCGAAACCTCTCTATCAGTTCACTGAATAGATGTCCAGTGGGTTTGTTCGATCACGGACGACTCTTTCTCTTCTTAATGCCCTTTCATTGTTAAACATGTAAACAAGACGCCCTGCCATCGTTAATATCCTTCTTGCCTGTTTTACGTTACTATGGATACTAGTCTGTCTTTCCGAATTACGCCTGCTCCATACTAGGCGTAAAAGTTACACCCGGGCGCAACGCATACAGGGCTTAAGTCTAAGTGGTGCACTAGTCATAACTTTAGTTTGGTCTTAACCTTCGGTTCTACGTCGGACGTAGAGTTACGCCCAGCTTATGCCCAGCTGATGCACTCCACTCCTGAACATCAGCAGGAGAGGACTCTTTAAAGTAGAGACACTACATCCTGATATACTCCTGAACATCAGCAGGAGAGGACTCTTTAAAGTAGAGACACTACATACTGATATACACCTGAACATCAGCAGGAGAGGACTCTTTAAAGTAGAGACACTACATACTGATATACACCTGAACATCAGCAGGAGAGGACTCTTTAAAGTAGAGACACTACATACTGATATACACCTGAACATCAGCAGGAGAGGACTCTTTAAAGTAGAGACACTACATACTGATATACACCTGAACATCAGCAGAATTAGTCCTCTTTAAACTTGCCAGTTATTCAATTTCATATCGGAAGTGAAAGAGTGACGGTACAACAATATTCTTCTCCTTCTTCTCTCTCTTCTTCTCTCTCTTCTTCTTCTCCTCTCAGATATACAGTAGCTCTACGCAGTAACCACAGCAGCATTAGATGCGTAGATGGTGTGGAGTTATGGCGGCACCCTAGGGGGCTTCCAGCCTCCGCTCTGCAACCTGAGAGGGTAGAAACCTCAGCTTCACATCGCTATGACAACGCTTTCTCACAGTGTGCGAATGCCAATGACACACACACACTCGGTCCCACACACATGCTGTTGTGAGCAGCACATGTCGAGCCTTGTAATATCTGAATATGGGTAAATGTGCGTGAGCTACACATATTCCTCCACCCACTAATTTTCATAATATTCTATAAGATGTAAGTCAATGGTTCACAAGTGGGGAAATTGTTTATGTTGCAGCAGTATGCTAAAAAATATATAAACATGGATACAGTAAATACAAATGAACAATAGGAAGATATAAATACAGGAATAAATAATTATTCCCCGAGTTAACTGGAAAACATTTTTCACACAGTTTTAGCTCCATCCCCCAAATATTTCTGGCATTTCTTCTTCTTTGTTTTCGTTTTAAATCGCACTCCCGTGTCGTCATTGGGTCAAACGTTTGAACAGTGTGATCGGCAGCGCTTCACCCCACCGTTGCTCCTTCAGGCAGCCGGAAGGTAACTGATTTACAGCTGCCACCGCGGGGAACTTTCTCACACACACACACACACACACACACACACACACACACACACACACACACACACACACACACACACACACACACACACACACACACACACACACACACACACACCACACACACACCACACACACACACACACACACACACACACACACACACACACACACACACACACACACACACACACACACACACACACACATACCCCCCTCAGGGCAGCCTCACAATAGCGCCTAAAAATAGAGATGCTAAAAAAAGGGAGACAAGAGGAAGACGTGGGTGAAGGCCATACACACACACACACACACGCACATACACACACACACACAGATGCATTGATGACAGACCATTACAAACCTGTGTGAGTGAGTGTTGTGTGTGTGTGTCTCATACGTCCGTGTGTGTGTGTGTGTGTGGGGTTATAAACATCCCACTGTGCTAATGAGTGGGTGTGTATTGTTTTTTAGAATCGGGCAGACGGTGTTTACGAGGAGCTGCTGATGACACTCGGGTACCGGTGCATTCCTCCTGCAGGTTCTGAGCTCATTACCTCGATCCTATTTGCTTGACCATTTGCAGAGACTTGCGTGAGATTAACCGCCGGGGGAATATTTCTCATTTGCGTGTCTGCGGGTTCTTAACATCTTGTTCTCCTTTTATTGAGTGTATTCTCTGCAGCCAAACCTTTTTAAACCATGCTTTTTCAGATGTCATCCTTCATTAGACACTTTACTCGTATGTTATCGTTATTGCACATTCTTAATTTATATATTTATATATCTACAGGTAAATACTTTTGTTCTATTGTATAGTATTGGACATTTTACCTTAACGTTGTTAAGATAAGATAAGATAAGATAAGACTTTATTCATCCCGAAGGAAATTGTTGTGCCAGAGTAACAGTAACAGTAACAAAATACAACAAACACAATAAACACAGCAGAAAAAGAGCAATCAAACATCCACCGACAACATGAAACATAGAACATAGATGGTCACACAATCAATGCAATCATTATTAGCAGTATTCAGTAGTTCAACATTCTTACTTGTGTTCGTATACATACTTTTAATTCAATTTTATTATTTTAACTTATTTTTATTTAAATATTTGCCATTTATTTGTGTCTTTTATTGGGCATTTTACTTTAAGATATGTTTACATAAACATATTTTATTTTTGCAAATCAACGATTAATCTTTATATACATACTTTTATTACATTTTGTATTTTGTATTTTATTGGATATTTAACTGTTTGTATACATGTATTGTCATAATACAATTGAAGGTATTCTGATCGGATATCCAGGCTGTGTTTTAATGCCCCGGGGATAAAGCTTGATGCAGTTTGAAAACAATAGGGCTGTCTCGTGCAGGAGTGTCCTTAAAGAAATGTGGTCTATTATCCACTCCTTCAGGCCCAGACTGACACCTGTGAACAAAGGGATCTGCCCTTTGTAGCCTCAAGGCAGTTATAAAGCGAAGGACTGAAAGCATGCTGACTGAAGCACATGACCACAGCTCTGAGAAACAGAGACTGGCAGACGAGGAGGAGAGAGAGGACTTTTAGGATTGTGCATTCCTCACATTCCTGCAGAGGAAGGGAGGAAGGGGGGGTGTTGTGTGTGTGTGTGTGTGGAGTCAGAGAAGCCCTATCAAAGCGAGATTCTCCTGAGGTGTTTGTACAACGATAAGAGTGACAACTACTTCGGAAGAGGCTCTGAGAAACCTTTGTGTTTGTGGTTACAGTCGAGAGTTTGATCCTAACTCCATTTGCGTCTGGAACACACGAGATGACACTTGACACCAGCGTCACTATCACGACTCTGTGCTTTGTGCTGAGGAAATGGTTTTCTCAGTGCGATGAAGGCCTGAGAAATAAACTTGGATTGTAGTGATACTTGGGGTTGTCCTCGCCGACTGCTTGGATGTTACTATTAAATGGTAAATGGACTGTACTTATATAGCGCTTATCCAGTCTTTACGAACCCTCAAAGCGCTTTACATACTACATGTCATTCACCCGTTCACACAGAGCAGTACCACTTGCTCTAGGGACCTAACATGCATACACATTTCACCACACCGTTGGCATCGGAAGCAACTCAGGGTTAAGTGTCTTGCCCAAGGATACATCGACATGTTGACTGCACGGGCTGGGATCGAACCCACAACCTTCTGGTTGAAAGACGACCGCACTCCCTCGCAGCCACAGTCGCCCTATAAGTAATAACTATTAAGTAATGATAACTTTATTTATATAGCACCTTTTAATGCAAGATCCAACCCAAAGTGCTTAACAGGTCAAGATAAGATGCTTAAACATGACACAATTAAAAAGGAAACAGAAAGAGGTAAGATCACAAAACAATTAACAAAATACACTACTAAATTTAACCCACATTTAAAGCCAAATTAAAATGATACGTCATTTTTTTTCAGTCACTAAACTTAGGAGTTTTTATTAGTAAGGAGCTTTAACGGAAACATTGTTCATTAATGATGTAGCCCTAACTTAATCGGGGACCTATCATGCACAATGCACTTGTTGATGTCTTTTATACGTGTCCCCGGTGTGTCGGGGAACTCACGCAGCGTCAGGAAACAAAACCCTCTCTCTTTTCCTCCGTACCCAAATCTCTAAAAACGGGGAACAACGGAGCTGATCCAGATTTGCGTCCGATATGACGTAACATCTGAAATGTGGACCCACGGCCCAATCAGAAACGTTGCTATCAGAAACAATGCCCGACTGTTTTGGACGTAATATGGTCGGTGTTTACATTAGCATCGCTAACACTCAGAGCTAACCTGTACTGGAGAGCATGTGTGTGAAGAGAAGCAGGAAGTAGAAAGGAACTCACCTTGTGGTGTAACCGGCAAGAGAGAAAGCCTTTGAGCTCCAGACGGTTTCAGATCCTTGATAATCCATTATATGCGTTTATCACGGCAGCATTTAGTTTAGACGGTAGCTTGCCGGGTCCCGCATGAGCTCAGACCCCTCCTCTTTAAAGCTTTATACCCAAATCAGCACTTTTGAAACAGGAAAGTGAAATAGAGGGATATGAGACATGGCTAGAATGGGTGATCTGTTTGGTATTTTGAGCAAACACTTCAAAGACTGTTTTATATATTTTTATATATCTGAGAGACCTATGCTATTGCCTAGAAATAGCATAATAGGTGACCTTTAAATACGCTAGAATCTGAATTCAATGGGTTTCCAGGGTGCTGTCTAAAGCGCCCTCATACCAGATGCAGATTTCCCTTCTCTAAATGTTTAAGCGATGCCAGAAAACACGCACGCTCGTGAACTGTCAACAGGGGACTGTTGGCGCCGTGTTATGCATGTCCACTGCACCTTGCGGGAGCGCGCACAGCGTAAAGCAAATACCCATACATTTCAATGATCTGTTCGGCAAAGTTAGGTTTGGAAACGGTATAATTTCCTTTTGGGCGGGCATAACACGGCATAACACCGGAGCCTCGCTGCGGGGAAACTGTGGCGCTGTTCTGAGTTTGTTCTAATCCGTCAAAAATTCCATATTTATGATCTCAATAGCTTTTTTAATTTGTTCTTCCAGGACAAAACGTCCATTAATGGAACTATTGAGGCTTTAAGAGAATTATACTCTTGTTGTACGATACCAAGTAATAGTAGACCAATACAATCTTCAGGCTTCAAAGAAACCCATTTAGGAATCTGTGGGGGATGTCACCATTTATTATTATATCACAGATTATTTTGAGAAGAAACCCCATTGACGTTGGAGTGGCAGAACGTTGCCCGCAAAAAACATAATTATGATCCATCTATAGTCAATCCTCTGTGTGTCTCAATTCCTCACACACACACACACACACACACACACACACACACACACACACACACACACACACCACACACCACACACACACCACACACACACACACACACACACACACACACACACACACACACCACACACACACACACACACACACACACACACACACACAACACACACACACACACACACCACACACACACACAACCACACACACACACACACACAACCACACACACACAACACACACACACACACACACTGTGGACCATGTGATGTTTTGAGCTGAAGTTAAACATTGACTGTCTTTGCTCTGAGATGTTATCGTTTTGTTAACAGCTCACTTCCCGGAGCGAGCAAATGCCACAGTTTTAATGTTGTTGTATTTGTACTCACACCAGGTATCATGTGCCCTATCCATACTGTAAACACACACACACACACAGTTGTTTTTGTGACTCTCGGTGTGTCAACCCTAGTAAACAAGATAGAGCATCTCAACCACGGGGAAAAACAGGAAGTGTGTGTGTGTGTGTGTGTGTGTGTGTGTGTGTGTGTGTGTGTGTGTGTGTGTGTGTGTGTGTGTTGTGTGTGTGTGTGTGTGTGTGTGTGTGTGTGTGTTGTGTGTGTGTGTGTGTGTGTGTGTGTGTGTGTGTGTGTGTGTGTGTGTGTGTTTTGTGGTGTGTGGTGTGTGTGTGTGTGTGTGTGTGTGTGTGTGTGTGTGTTGTGTGTGTGTGTGTGTGTGTGTGTGTGTGTGTGTGTGTGTGTGTGGTGTGTGTGTGTGTGTGTGTGTGTGTGTGTGTGTGTGTGTGTTGTGTGTGTGTGTGTGTGTGTGTGTGTGTGTGTGTGTGTGTGTGTGTGTGTGTGTGTTGTGTGGGGCGCTCACTCTCTTCACATCTCGGTGTCCGTAGCTGCAGCTCTTTGGACTAAAGAGAGGTGGAGAGGCATCGGGCACTTAAGAGGTCACGTCCTTCCTTTTCATCTTTAAATGTGGATTGTTGAGACTGGATAGTACCCTTAAGACGCACACAACTCAGACGTGAGTGAGTGAAGCCACAATGAGTGACTCTTCTGGTGTAAAGAGGACATATTACACTCACTTTCAGGTTCATATCAGTATGTAGTGTCTCTACTGGGACATGTCTCCATGCTTTCATGTCCAACAAGCTCTTTCTCATACTGCCTGTGCTGTAGCACCTCTTTTCACCCTCTGTCTGAAACCAGAGCCCAGTCTGCTCTGATTGGTTAGCTGGTCGGCTCTGTTGTGATTGGTCAACATTAACAGGCACCAAAACCTATATAACACACTCAAAGGAAAGGGAAACCCCCCACAACACAATAGGGGCTCTTAAATGGTCTTGCTGCACTGAGAGAAGCTGTGTGCCTACTTTTGTATTTCGTAATTCTTGCTAATAAATAAATTGGAAGCAACGCACCCCAAAATTCTTTTTATTATCCATCAATCAATGTGATGTTTATTTTCTAGATTAACCATCAATATTTGTATGTATATAAAGTCAGAAGTAGTGAATAAAGCCCACGATGGCATTTCATATCGTTTTTTACCTCGACACTAAACCATGTGTTTTCCGTTACCAAAAAACAATAATTATTAACATTTGACTCTCGAGATTCATTTGAGTAAGAAAAAGGATTTCAGATTCATTCAACTATTACTTAAATGATCAGAATCAGAATACCTTTATTAGTCCCACAGAGGGGACATTTGCTTAATGGTACATATGTTAAAAACATATTAAGTTATGATTAATTAAAAATATAATAAAAAAAAAAGTTAAAAAAATAAATAATACTTTTCAAAATACAAATGCTGTAAACAGTTCTTAGTATTTAGCAGCCAGGTATATATTACAGTTATTAATGGCATGTATATACTAATGTATATATAGCACATTGCACATAGTTTGATGGTATTTAACAGCAGCAAGTTATACAATTTACAAAATGCAAAAAAAACACATTGTATTACAGTTATCAACGGCATATATTACGGGAAAAACGGTTTAAACTTGTTTCAGGAGTTAACCTTGAGGTAGTTGTGTGTGTATATTAGTATTACTAAGTGAAGTATTAAACAAGGAAACCGTACACATTGACAGACAAATACGCATTGTTTGGATTTGTCCTATTTCTCCGTTTGATCAAGTTAATTATACATTCTGCTGCTGTAATAGTCAAGTTCCCAGTTTTCTTAGAATAACTTATTAGAATAAAATGAGCACGCATTGAAAAGGTAATCATGTTTTCCATCAATGGTGTTCAGTTATTTCCGAGAATATAGTAAGTAGTAATCAGCAGCGAACCGCTTCAACACGTGTTTCGGTGTATTCACCGCATTCATTTTGTTATTCTACAGTATAGTTGTTTTATAGTTATTTGTTAATTCAACCCAATTTGTGTTCTTTGAAATTGAAAAGGGTATCGCATTGTGTTTGTTACTTTCGTTGCAGTTGTTGTGTGTAATTTGGCTCGGCTTCCTATTTGTGGACATGCTTTTATTTTGAAGGAGAGGTAGCGCTGTTGACAGGAAGTTGTTGTTGCTATGAAAACAACTTGACGGAGATTAACGGAGAAAAGTAATATCTACATATAAAGACGGGAGAAAGTAAACGACAACGTTTATGGTTAAGTGTGAGCACCCCCCGAAGAGGCACAAGCTCTTGCGGTGATATTGGAGATTTCAATAAATTCAATTTGGAAAAAAAACGGAAAAAAAACAAAACCGAATATCCGAATAACGAAATTGAAACCCGAATAGTACTCCAACGAACGAATATTCGGGTACCGCCCTAGTGGTTTCTAAAAGTATCTCCACATGACCTTGGGTGGAAATGATTAGGTTTAATAGAAAGAGGATCCAGAGTCAGTACAGTCGATGGTAGAAAAAATAAAAGAGGGCCGGGGTCAGAGGGGGCACTCTGTACTCTCTGTTGTCTTATCTCAAATGACGGGGCAGTAGGGGCCTCTTTCTTCTCTCTCTGTGTGTGTGTGTGTGTGTGTGTGTGTGTGTGTGTGTGTGTGTGTGTGTGTGGTGTGTGTGTGTGTGTGTGTACACGCACACATCAGGTGATGCCGTCTCTTGTTCCGTTTCCACTCTCTGTCTCATATCATTTACTTTTTCTCACTTGTCTTGTTCTTTAACTGTCTCAACGTCTTCTTAAATGGCCGTATACACATACACACACACATACACACACACACATACACATACACATACACACACACTACACATACACATACATTTACATTTAAAGTAAAGGCTCGGAGACATTCGGTGGTATTCCCCCTCCTCCCCTAACGGTGTGTTTTGTCCTCTGGTCCATCAGATGCAGTGTCCCAGCATATATCCAGACAACCCCAGCAGGGAGCAGATGCACAGGAAATAAGAGACTTTAGGAAACTGCAGGTAAATCCTACGTGTGTGTGGTGTGTATTTTTTGCAATTATCTTCACCTACTTTAACTGTAATGCTACTGTGTTCAGTGCAGTTCATCTTTGTTGTCCCACTGGGGGAATTTGAATTACAGGGCTGCACAATTAATAATCTTTTTTTAAATCAAAATCGCAATATTTAAATTGCGGAAAGAAAACTATTTGTTAAAGGCTACCTTTTGTTAAAATAAAATGTTTGATGATGAAAGTAATAAGTCCAATATCGTGAAATATATGGCAATTGTACTTTTAGTTTAAAAAAAAAAAAAAAATCAAAATTATTATTATTTTTTTTAAATCGTGGCGCCCTACGGCAGAGGACAATCAAGAACAGCTGTACTTCACAAAAGTACATAACTTAAAGAAGACTCTTGGATGGTTTCTTTTCCATGTGTACTCTTTTCATTCATGCGTGTCTTTCTTTGTATGAACGGTGTTGATACAGCTGAACGGAAATTCAGAGTAGACCAAAGTGTGAATGAATGTGTTTGTATAGTGAGGCTAAAACTGAGTTACAAAACATTGCTTTAAGGTTGAATAAAAGCTACCGACTTAACAGTTTTGCAGAATGTGCATACTGTAGCTGCTGTAGCTTTGAAAAAGGAACATTTAAAGACATGACACTTTGCCCTGGGAGCCGGTTCCTCTGAGGCATTTGACCTTCTCCCCTCAGCTCAAAGAGAGGATGGGCTCTAAAATCTGTGTGTGTGTGTGTGGCTGGCGCTGACTTGGCAGGAATCTGGGCGAGTGGATCTCGTCCTGACAGGCGGGGAATGTGTGGAAGTCAGCCAGCATGTTTTCGTGTCAGACCACCTCACTGTCACTGCATCAGTTCTCATGTATCAGCTCCTCCTGGCTCCTGGAACACTGAAACTTGTCTGGACTGCACCACAAAAGGCCCCTTTGGGTGTTTCTCTGTGTCACTGAGGCTAAGCGTTAGCATCTCTCTGCCTCCCTGCTTCACTCGGGAACTTGGCTGCAGTCATTGTGTGAAGAGGTTCATCTGATTTGAGGTGTTGCTGCACGTCAATATCAGCTTTCACCGGGTCATCTGTCAGCTGCTTTGCATCTGACATGAATACCATTTGTCTCAATGCCCTTTCCGACAGCAGCTCTCGACAGGAGACATTTCATTTAAGAACTAAAAGAAGAATGATTAAATGATTTTGACAATTTGACTGTGATCGTGTTATCAGTCGGAGAATATGGTGTTTAGAGTTTGTGTCTACACCTGGTAATACATTTATAGAAGACGTATCCTGCTCATGTTCAGGTTCCTATTTGTATTTAGTGTCTCTACTTTAAAGAGTCCTCTCCCTGATGTTCAGGTGTATATCAGTATGTAGTGTCTCTACTTTAAAGAGTCCTCTCCTGCTGATTTCAGGTGTATATCAGTATGTAGTGTCTCTACTTTAAAGAGTCCTCTCCTGCTGATGTTCAGGTGTATATCAGTATGTAGTGTCTCTACTTTAAAGAGTCCTCTCCTCCTGATGTTCAGGTTCATATCAGTATGTAGTGTCTCTACTTTAAAGAGTCCCTCCTGCTGATGTTCAGGTGTATATCAGTATGTAGTGTCTCTACTTTAAAGAGTCCTCTCCTGATGTTCAGGTTCATATCAGTATGTAGTGTCTCTACTTTAAAGAGTCCTCTCCTGCTGATGTTCAGGTGTATATCAGTATGTAGTGTCTCTACTTTAAAGAGTCCTCCTGATGTTCAGGTTCATATCAGTATGTAGTGTCTCTACTTTAAAGAGTCCTCTCCTGCTGATGTTCAGGTGTATATCAGTATGTAGTGTCTCTACTTTAAAGAGTCCTCTCCTGCTGATGTTCAGGTGTATATCAGTATGTAGTGCCTCTACTTTAAAGAGTCCTCTCCTGCTGATGTTCAGGTGTATATCAGTATGTAGTGTCTCTACTTTAAAGAGTCCTCTCCTGCTGATGTTCAGGTGTATATCAGTATGTAGTGTCTCTACTTTAAAGAGTCCTCTCCTGCTGATGTTCAGGTGTATATCAGTATGTAGTGTCTCTACTTTAAAGAGTCCTCTCCTGCTGATGTTCAGGTGTATATCAGTATGTAGTGTCTCTACTTTAAAGAGTCCTCTCCTGCTGATGTTCAGGTGTATATCAGTATGTAGTGTCTCTACTTTAAAGAGTCCTCTCCTGCTGATGTTCAGGTGTATATCAGTATGTAGTGTCTCTACTTTAAAGAGTCCTCTCCTGCTGATGTTCAGGTGTATATCAGTATGTAGTGTCTCTACTTTAAAGAGTCCTCTCCTGCTGATGTTCAGGTGTATATCAGTATGTGTCTCTACTTTAAAGAGTCCTCTCCTGCTGATGTTCAGGTGTATATCAGTATGTGTGTCTCTACTTTAAAGAGTCCTCTCCTCCTGATGTTCAGGTGTATATCAGTATGTAGTGTCTCTACTTTAAAGAGTCCTCTCCTCCTGATGTTCAGGTGTATATCAGTATGTGTGTCTCTACTTTAAAGAGTCCTCTCCTGATGTTCAGGTGTATATCAGTATGTACTGTCTCTACTTTAAAGAGTCCTCTCCTCCTGATGTTCAGGTGTATATCAGTATGTAGTGTCTCTACATGTCTCCATGCTTTAATGTTCAAAAAGCTCTTTATTTCTCTCATACTGTCTGTGCTGCAGCACCTCTTTTCAACCTCTGTCTGAAACCAGAGCCCCGTCTGCTCTGATTGGTTAGCTGGCCGGCTCTGATGTTATTGGTCAACCGCTTAGAGATGTCCCGCCCCTTGGCCTATCACGTACAATGTGTTGGAGCCAATAAAGGGAGAGTGTTACACAGTGATATCAGTATGTTCTGGAAGTAAACGAAGGAGTCCAATGGAGGCGTTTCAGAAATACTGGGGTATATTGGCATCCTTGAAAAATGTCCGACTTGTTGTTGATGACGTCACATTTCCTGTACCGCACCTTGCCCCATCTTTAGCCAGACATATGGCTGTTTATGTGACTCTCTGCAGGACATGTTGGCAGTAATAACGTACTGTACTGTAGTCAGGGTTACGGTCATTACCAACCTGGAAAGTCATGGAAATTCAAAATGCTAATTCCAGGCCCTGGAAAAGTTTTGGAAAACAATATTTTTTCCAAAGGTTTGGAAAAGTCATGGAAATGTAACTAAAGTTGCATCAAATATAATTTTATTTTATCTAATCGCCAAAATAGTAATACTATAATGATAATACATACTGTATAGTAATGAAACGTAACATGGCATTTAATGACGAGGTGTTTTGCTGGTGAGAGATTTTAGTTTCTTCAGCGTGTAGAAGCTAGTAAGCCAACTATTGGATTTGATTCAGATAGGCACAACAGTTTCACATGCAGACCTTATTTTCCTGTTCCATGTGGTACCGCTGAGAAAGAGTTCTTTTTTGGTCATGGAAAATTAGGTAAAGGTCCTGGAGAAGTCATTGAAAGTCATTGGTGAAAAAGTGTATGCACCCTGTGTAGTTTCCTCTCTGCCCAGTGAGCTGATAAGCAGCCCCATGTTTCTAGACGTAGTGATTGGATGATCTAAAATGAACCATTAAAGTAGTTAACTGAGGCACAATCAATAATACTGACCTAATGTATCCCTCGGTCGTCACGAGTAGAGCGTGTGAGTCTTATCGAGAGCAGAATAACGTGTTCTTTACGGGGTTTTCCTTTTTTATTTCTGAGGTCACTCACTCGCAGCGTTTCCTGTCCGTTCGCCGTTTAAGCAGCTTAAACAATTAATAAGTTAATCAGTAATTGATTAAGAAGTGTTTGGTGCAATAGTCAACTGAATACTTCTCTTTGAGTTTCTGTTGGTGGGTAAAACAGCAGCTCGGGCTTAGGTAAACTGATTAAAGGTAGGGTAGGTAAGAATGGAGAAACCAGCTTGAGTGCGCTAGAACTTTGAAAGTACTGCCCCTTCCTCACAGAGCCCTCCTCCAACACACACAACGCGCACATGACCAATGAGGGCACGAGATCAGTTTGTGCCCCGATGGAAGGCTGACAGGCAGGTAGGCCATCCAGTTACTTTAGCCGGCTCAGGTGATTGGTCGTGCTTTTTACAGAGCCACGGCTTCCACAGATATTTTTTTAATGTATTTGTCAAAGCATTTAATTTTCATGCTATCGGGACGTTAAGAGCACTCCATGGAATATAACAAGTGTTTCTGAAGTGAATTACCTACCCCACCTTAAATTAGATTGACTTTATTGCCTAAATTGGGAACATTTTGTCACAGCAGCATGATGGCAAGGTTAAAGTAAAAACATTTGAATAAAATGAGATTACAGAAGTTACGATATACTTTTATACACGCTTTTATCAAAAGCAGCTACTAATAAGGGCAATCAAATATAAACTCAAACAAATATTGTATTATATTTATTTGTATTATTTCTTATCTTTCTCCTGTTTGAGAAGAATTGAAAAATCTTGTATTTTATTATTGAATGGTCAAGATGCTGTACAAGCAAAACGGGAGACTTTTTAGGTAGGATATCTTTATCCTACATTAAGGGAATAATCAAGTAATAATTGACAGAATATTACATAAAGACAATAATGGTTAGTAGCAGCCCATAGGCATACACACTTTCCACATCAGACAGTAATCCGATTAGCAGTTGTATTTCCTGCTGTACTTCACACGAAGGCATGTGTGCCAGCTGCAGGAACTCCAGAGTCAACACTGTCCCAACTTCCTCCTCCTCTCACATGTAGCGCTCTGTCGATGTGGCGGTGCAGGTGCAGCTTTGACATCTGTCGGCACCGGGGGAACAAAAACACATTTCCTGCTTTCAATCATTCTCACAATAACCACCAATAAGCAGAACCGAGGCCTCACACCTGTTCTGTCTTCGTCTGCCTCCCGCCTCCACTCCTTCTCAAATGTGGAAAAGTCTTAATCATCCGATTACTCATGCTCTGTCTCCGGTCATCTTGCCACTGACATCGACGTGTTATCGCCACAGAGCAAGAGGGCGTGTAACGTACGCAGCTTCTCATCAGAGACAAATGAAGGACGTCTGCACTGACCTTGAACTGACCTTTTGGTGTTCAGTCTAGCTTTGAGTGTGAATATCAAGCAGTGTGTTGAAAGCGTTTCACTCGCACAATCCTAGGAAGCCCTGCCCTCGCGTGTGATTGGATGGCATTATCCTCGCCGCACTGACCTTACAACCCGAGGTGGGTATAATTATCCGGACAATAGAACATAACTGCTACTTAACTTATTATGGAACTGTGGGAGTACAACTAACAATTCTCTTTATCGTTGATCGAAAACGGTTGATTGTTCGATCGACAAGATGGTGAGAAATTAGATGACTTCTAGCTAATAGCCACCATTTTAAATATAGTCCGTTAACTGTCTTAGAGAATTAAATCGGACCTATTGTGCTTCTTTGGGTTTGCGCGTTCCTGTAGTGCAGGGGTTCTCAAAGTGCGGCCCGCGGGCCAATGGCGGCCCTCGGAAATGTTTCTGGCGGCCCGCGATAGTTAATGTGACACGCTGAAATGCATGCGTTATATTTTAATCCTCCATGGTTCGTATCTAGTAAGAATTAGAATGGAATTTAAGAATGGTAAAACTGCGCCCCCTGGGTTGTCATTCCTAAATTATGAATGACAGCTTGTGGAAAGTTTGCTTGACTACTGGTTGCATGGCAACTAGGCATCTCGCGAGTTGCGGTTAAGCGGAAAATCTGTTGTAAGTTATCAGAATCAGAAACGGGAGTTAGCTAGCGATTTTAGCTAGTCACTGTCTGTAGATAATCCAACTTTGTGTCCTCTGCAAATTCTTAATGTATACTGTATAATTGGTTAGTACAATAAAGAAAGGATTTATTTTGGAATTATTTTGTGTTCCGTTTTTTCTCGGGCGGCCCTCAATCCATATTGGGAACCTAAATTGGCCCTCACTCATCAAAACTTTGAGGACCCCTGCTGTAGTGTGTTATGTAGGTTTGTATGCATGTTACGTATACCACTGATTTTTAAAAGACAATGCACAATAGAACATACTGCGACAGTTAACTATTTTGTAGAGGTAGAGGCTGCAGCTAAACAAATATGTTCATTGTTGATTAGTCTGTCAATTGTTTTCTCATCGAACAATGGGGAAACATTTCATTTAAAAGTTTGTAGGCAGTTTAAAGAAACGCCCACAAAAATATCACATTTAAGAAGCTGGACTGAAGAACTGTAACTTATTTTGAGTTTTGATTAATGGTGATTTAATAAAATGGTAAACGGCTTGTCAATTGATATGAGCTGCTTTGAAACAAGATGTGTGTTTATGTGTTTGGCGTTGATACTTCTTGATCACTTTAACGTGTGTGTGCCATATGTATTGATAGTCAAACGGATAGCATTAGGTGTGTGTGTGTGTGTGTGTGTTGTGTGGTGTGTCCAGACGGATGGGGTGAATGAACTGGCGAGGCGGACATCAGCGTGTCCCCAGGAACCCGCTCACCTCGGCAGCGACGATGACAGCCGGGGCCCAGAATGTCTTCCACTTCCAGGCTCGTGTGGTGTGTCATTCTCCGCCGATGTGTGGCCCTTTGTTTACGAGCGAGATAGATGGCGGTTTGGCAAGATGCTGCGAGACCAACACTGAAACATCAGCAGTGTGTGTGGGAGCCATCCCCGCTGCATTCAGGGACGTGTGTGCGTGTGTGTTGTGGTGTGTGTGGTGTGTGTGTGTGTGTGTCCTGAAACGACCTCAGAGTTTTCACGATGATTCCTAGCTCATTTTCATCGGCAGCCCTTGGCAGGAATTAATAATAGTGCTCATTTGTATTACATTACATTACATGACACTTGTTAGATGCTTTTATCCAAAGCGACTTACATACTCAATACTGTGGTACCACAGTATTGTGGCCAGGGACACAACGACATGCAGCGGGGTTTGAACCTGGGACCCCCTGATCCGAACACCAACGCACTATCCCACTGCGCCACACGCCTCCCCGTATTATTATTCTTTTGGACTACAAGGAGGTAAAAGGCATGAGAATAAATACAACACATCATCACCCAATAGAAGTGAGAAAGACATACATGACAATTCATTAAAATTATATAATAAAAAAAAGTAATGAAAACATCTGCACCCCTAGGGAGATAATAATTATAAATAAATCAATAGAATGTGTTGCACCCATAACAATCACATAACATTACTATATTCTCGATCAGCTTCTCAGATGGAAATGTCTTTTGGGTTTTGTACGGTTTTGTCACCTCGAGCTTTGGAACATATTTTGGATCAATAGATTCATCTCGTAGTTTCAGCAGCAATCACATATTTCCTGTAGTGATTCATCATGTTCAGGGACGTATTGCAACGAAATGAGATTGACCTGGTAGTTACCGATGCAGACATGGCATGTTGACTGTTGTCTACGATGGAAACATATTGAAAAAATGTCCATAACATGTTCGCTGTGTAATGATGGCTGCTCATCGTTTCCCCTTTGTCAGAGTTTCCAGGGAAGGCGGCCTCTTAAAAAAACAAACAAGCTAATCCTCCGTCAGCCTCACAGCTGTTGGCTACTCCACATCAAACGGGACCAAACGTACTGCAGCAAGGATCTGTGATCTGCCGCAAATACTATCGTCTTTTACAGAAAAGAAACGTGGAAGTAGCCCATCGTAAAGTCATCCACATGTATGGTCGTTTCCGTTTTAATGACATCAAGTGCTTTAGAAGAGTAGGCCAACAAAACAAGACATGTGGTCAAGGCAAGTTTATTTATATAACATTATGCAAAAACAAAATTAAAGGCATTTACAGAAGATATAGTGCAACAGAAACCCATTATAACATGACGTATACATCCATTTGAAAGCCAAGATAAAAACAAGCTTTAATCGAATAATTGTGTTAGAATATTTGATGTAATAGACGGCAGCGGCAAAGAGAAAAGTCTTGATTTAAAATGAGTTCTCGTCGCAGCAGATCTGCAGTTTTCTGGGCGTTGGTTCCAAACACCATCCTAACGCTGATTCTCCGTGTAGCAAATCATCTGAAATACATGTCGGCCCTAAACCATTCAGCGCTTCATAAACCAGTAGTATTTTAATCTTTGACAGACGGGAAGCCAGCGTAAAAGACCTCGGCACTGGAGCGATGTGTTCCACTTTCTTGTGTGTAAATATCTTCATTTCCTGTTTTCACAGAATCAGATTAGCAAACTTTGCATACTGTATGTGGGACTTCTTGCTTTCGCACAGTAAGGCTTCGATTTGCATGTAGTGTGTGTTGGGGCTTGCTTTGAATAATAATACGTGGTAGTGATGAGTTTGCATAGCCCATAGCCTTCCAGTAAAGGTATGCTAAACATCGGCTATATTTGGACGCCCTTTCAGGAAGTCTTGTGTTTTTAATGTGGTACGTGGGCCGTAATCAGTCATGCTTTGGTTAGAAAGAGCAGATTATTTGCATGTGTTGATGCAATGACCCTTGTGAGCCTCTGTTTACGTGTGTGTGTGTGTGTGTGTGGGGGGGGAGGGGGGATATAGTAGCTACTAAAGGTGTGAGTTAGCCGCCTGCGGTTCTGCAACAATACAGTAAATCATGTGGATGTTTATTGTAGGGTGTGTGACCGGCGCCATGTGACCCTGATGCCCCCTCCAGCCTCTCTCTCTCTCTCTGTGTGTGGTGTGTTGTGTGTGTGTGTTGTGTGTGTGTGTGTGTGTGGTGTGTGGTGTGTGTGTGTGGTGTGTGTGTGGTGTGTGTGTGTGTGTGTTGTGTGTGTGTGTGTGTGTGTGTGTGTGTGTGTGGGTGGTAAACGAGGGGGGTTTATGGGACAAGGGCAGTGTTTGTGCAGGCACGGGACTGTCCTCGCTGGCACACACACTCGCTAAAAACAGAGGCTTATTGTTGACCACCCCAGCGCAGTTTACAGTCACACATTGTATCACACGTCGCTTCTGCCTCTTCTTCTTTCTCGTAATCCATCACAAACGCCCGTCTCTGGTCACTTCCCTCGGGGCTATTTTCAACTTTTATTCTAGTTTCACTTCAGCTTCTCACATTTATATCGTGACCTCACATTCATTTCTGACTTTATTAGCATCCCATTAGCGTTTAGCTTTCCTGGGCCCCACAGACATTTACTAAAGCCCAATAAACACATAACAAACAAAACAATTAATCTCATTCATTGACAAGAAAGGATGGAAGCGAAACTAAAATTATCATCTCTTGCACCGTCATTAAGCCCAACAGCAAATAACCCAAACAATCTTCATAGTTAATAACGAGTCTATCTACCGCTAGATTGAAAATAGTAAATGGCAACATAATACTTGTCTGAAAATGATCCTTAATCTTTCCAACTGCGGTTGCACACATGTTAGATTCCAAGAAAACAGGGTATTAAAAATGAAAAAATAAAGAAGAAATCAGTCAAAGTTAAATGAAATTCTCAGCCAAGGGAGATCTCTACTTTCACCCTTGTTTACCTTTTGTTTCTTACACTAACATTCATTGTTTATAGTGGTACAAAATTATCCTTTTCTAAGATGAATATATTGGTTTTTAGGAGGCCTTATCATCTTCATGTTCACCTTTTGTGTTGGGCCTATTATGGCGCATTTCCACTACAGCGTGGGTTAAGCGTGCCGTGCCCGTTTTTGGTTGCGTTTCCACTCGGCGTAGTTCCGGCTAGAGGGTAACTTTTTCACAGTTTTTCTGGCTCTCCAAAATGGAGGTTCTTTCCGGGCCAACACTCGGCGGGCTGAGTATGCTAAACTAGTGAGAGAATCGCTGGCACTACAATAAAATGAACATATTTGACCGTGATTTAATTGTAATACACTTTTCTAAATGATGCCGAAGTAAACAACATACTGATACCGGTTAGTAAAAACCATGAATTAATGCTTTGACAAGTCTGCAGACAGACGGCAGGCGAAACACCTTTTTAAAATGCGTGTTTTCTGAATGGAGATTGGCTAAGCTAACGCAGTTGTATGCTCCGACCGTCCACACTCACAAACAACGGCCTACAGACATAAATAAACCAGCGACTGTATTCGCCATGACACAGGCAGTCTGTGGTTTGTACTTGTTTCACTTCTGTCTAGTTTCTGAACAGATATGAGGAGCTGTGAGCTCTGAGTGCTAACAGCTAACGGCTGATGTTGGTTTTGTGTTTCGCATTGAAGATGACGTCACGGCTCCGCCTACACTGCGTTGCTATAGTTACTACCCAGTTCCTAAACTGTAATGGAAACGCAGCATAAAGTGGGCCTAACGAGGCCTACGAGGCCTAGCCATACCGTACTAAGCCTAGCGAGGCCCTGCAGTGGAAAAGCGCCATTAGTCTCTCATTTCACCTTTTTGAAGGCCTTATTATCTTTCAACACCTTTTCTCCTTCCCAATCATCTTTGACTCGTCCCCTCTCTGGTCCTCATCTCTGAGGAAGGTGTGAGAAGTCTGACGGTTGAGTCATGGATCGCTGCTTATATCTGTCTATCTGTGTGTGTGTGTGTGTGTGGTCTGTGTGCTTCTCCTCACTTGTCGTGTGTGAAGTGAATCAGGCTCTGTGGAACATAACACTCCCTGTCCTCACAGAGATGCAAGCTAATTAAATATACTCCTAATCCATCTTTGATATGCAGACTGTCTGCAATTGAAATCCACATCATATCAAAATACTCGTCAACATCATGATGCCTTCTTAATGCTAATTCTTTTATTCTGCATAAGTTCTCTAGATGTAGGCTAATTGACTTTATTACTAATGGGGCGGTTACCATGGTCACTATGCAGCAATATTGTTATTATCTCATAAAGCCATTAATTCATGTCTTTGCTATCTCTGATCAAAGCTCTCTCCTCACTTTACTTTGTATTCCCTTGATAAAATAACACCATGCACCAGCGTCCTGATATGACCTCTCGTATCACTGAGGCACGATTTCATTCATCGTGACGCGTGTGCAGGAATGAGTCCTAAATCCCGGAAATGAGGTTTTACCACTTTCTGTTCCCTGGTTTCGAAGTCCTTCTTTATTTTAACGTGTTTTTAGTCAGACGCCTGCAGAAAAGGTCTGTGGTTAACACAAGCTGAAGATATTTTCACGTTTGTTCTGCGACATAGAATACGCCAGTAAATTCCCCACTGGTGAATGTCCGAATCACTGTCTCAAAGCGTTGGTTGCTAACAAGTGGTGTTTGTCACGATACCAACATTTTGGTTTTCGATACCGAGTCAAGAATTGCGATTATTTTTTGATACTTTTCTTAAAAAAAGGGAGACCGTCTTAAATGTAATTATTGTGCTTTATTTCACACCAGAACCAGAACCATAACACAAACTTTTAAACAATGAGAACAATAAATAAAATAAATGACTAGAATTTGTATTAAATAAAATTAAGCATCATCGATAAACAACTTTTTCGCTTCTGGCGTCTTTTTTGTCAACAAGCCGAGGCGCAGCGGCAGTTGCACTCCACTTGCAGCCATGCTTCTCGCTTTCTCACGTGCTCTGGCAGCTAGCGCGTGCACGAGAGAGGGGAGGGACTTAGAGCGTGCTTGAGAGGGGAGGCACTTAGAGCGTGGTTGAGAGGGGAGGGACTTGGAGCGTGCTAGAAAGGGGAGGGGCACTTAGAGCGTGCTTGAGAGGGGAGGGACTTAGAGCGTGCTTGAGAGGGGAGGGACTTAGAGCGTGCTTGAGAGGGGCGGGACTTAGAGCGTGCTTGAGAGGGGCGGGACTTAGAGCGTGCTTGAGAGGGGAGGGACTTAGAGCGTGCTTGAGAGGGGAGGGACTTAGAGCGTGCTTGAGAGGGGCGGGACTTAGAGCGTGCTTGAGAGGGGAGGGACTTAGAGCGTGCACGAGAGA
This sequence comes from Chaenocephalus aceratus, assembly GCA_023974075.1. Classification (NCBI taxonomy): domain Eukaryota; kingdom Metazoa; phylum Chordata; class Actinopteri; order Perciformes; family Channichthyidae; genus Chaenocephalus; species Chaenocephalus aceratus. The sequence goes on along the minus strand of CM043797.1, from coordinate 38,619,889 downwards.
GGGGAGGCACTTGGAGCGTGCTTGAGAGGGGAGGGACTTAGAGCGTGCTTGAGAGGGGAGGCACTTGGAGCATGCTTGAGAGGGGAGGGACTTAGAGCGTGCTTGAGAGGGGAGGCACTTGGAGCGTGCTTGAGAGGGGAGGGACTTGGAGCGTGCTTGAGAGGGGAGGGACTTGGAGCGTGGTTGAGAGGGGAGGGACTTGGAGCTTGCTAGAAAGGGGAGGCACTTAGAGCGTGCTTGAGAGGGGGAGGGACTTAGAGCGTGCTTGAGAGGGGAGGGACTTAGAGCGTGCTTGAGAGGGGCGGGACTTAGAGCGTGCTTGAGAGGGGCGGGACTTAGAGCGTGCTTGAGAGGGGAGGGACTTAGAGCGTGCTTGAGAGGGGAGGGACTTAGAGCGTGCTTGAGAGGGGCGGGACTTAGAGCGTGCTTGAGAGGGGAGGGACTTAGAGCGTGCACGAGAGAGGGGAGGCACTTGGAGCGTGCTTGAGAGGGGAGGGACTTAGAGCGTGCTTGAGAGGGGAGGCACTTGGAGCGTGCTTGAGAGGGGAGGGACTTAGAGCGTGCTTGAGAGGGGAGGCACTTGGAGCGTGCTTGAGAGGGGAGGTACTTGGAGCGTGCTTGAGAGGGGAGGGACTTGGAGCGTGCTTGATAGGGGAGGGACTTGGAGCGTGCTTGAGAGGGGCGGGACTTAGGGTGTGCTTGAGAGGGGAGGGACTGCAGGCACGGAGCAGAGCGCTGAACACACACGGCTCTTATTAAAACAGTGCTTTCTCACCGGAGTACTTTCCCCCGTCATTCTTAAAGTACCGATACTAATGAAACGGAGTAATCGGAACTTTTTTAACAGCAGGGTATGGCGGTACCTTTCAAGTATCGGTACAAACCGTGCAACACTATTAACAAGTGACAAAATGAAACGACTAAACATCATCACACAACCGTTAGCCACCATTAGCCACCTTTAGCTTAGCGGTGGTGACGTGAAGTCATGTGACCGTGATGTATTTGTTTTTATAGCCGTTAGCTTTTTTTTACTTCTGTGATTGCATTCATGCTTCAAAAAACACAAAGTGGTGTTAACATGTGGAGATGATCCTGCTGGACAAAACATATGATATGTGTGTTTGTCGCAGATTTGCAATATACTGAAATCCAATGGTTGCTTTTCGCGATGAGCCCTTGTGAGGCTAACCTCTGCGTTGGCCTACACAAATACGTCATCATTTTATAAACCAACTTGTCTTACACATAAAGTATCCACATTTGTTTCTGCTAATTAGCTTAGCTTAATGGCATTTAAATGCAGAGAAGAATATAATATCAACGGCTGCAGTACAGTAAAATTGACCGCTCTACTAAAATGATATCCTCTACAACAGTGGTTCCCAACCTAGGGGGCGCCAAAGATCGCATGGGGGGGGCGCCAGGATTTGAGGCCACATATCATATTTAGACTTTTTTTTTTTTACCTATAATTGGAACTCAATACATGATTGTCACTAAAAGCCTTGTCTCTTCATTACAATACAATATAAAAAATAATGGATTAATTCATTTGAATAAAAATTCAAGTTAGTATTAAAGGCATAAAAAGACAGAAATGTATAATTCTTTCTTTAATAGAAATGTTTCTTCTGCTCGTAAAGTGTCCAAACCGGGCTTTTCTGGATAAGCGCATTTTTAAAACAGTCATTGTCCATGCCGGTTTCAGTTGGATTATTCGTCAGTTGCTCCGATCAGATCGGTCTCCTCCATTTTGATTATTTACGACTTTTGAATCCACATAAACACATCGGCAAAATCCGGTTTACTTTGAGCGTGTGTTTTAAACAGTTTAATCCCTTTGTGAATTGTTTCCACTTGTGCCGTCCTTTAAGTTCTTCATACAGCGGGAATCCAAATGAGTTAATCCTGAGTCCAATAACCTTCAAAGTCACTCCAATAGTGCTCCTTGATTACGCTTTCATCCTCCTTTAACAAAATACTTCACATTCACCCAGTTTGTGACAGCAGTTGTAGCATTTTGAGACTTTTAAACTTGCCGCTGTGAGTGTGTGTGGGGGGGGCGGCCCTTCCAACAGGAGTCATTTGGGGGGGCTCTTGGGGAAAAAAGGTTGGGAGCCCCTGCTCTACAGTGCCAGACGAATCAACAGTTCAATAAAACCGTTACAAAGGTCGTGTTTCTTGCAGGCTTGTTGGTTTAGGCGGTATTTGTTTTGGCTAGTTACCTACCATGACTCTGCTGTTGTTACCACACGCACTCATGCCAGTGCACGTGGACACTTAAGTGGAACCTGTGAGATCATCTGGGAAGTTAAGTGCGTAATATGCCGGGTGTTAAACTGGTTTAAGACGCGGCTAGTTTAACACAAATGAACGTTGCCTTGTTTTCCTGTTTGAAAGATGATGTGTTTCAGAGCACCGCTAATGGCATGCTGTGTTCTGTAACGGCAGGTGCTTTCCTATTACCCTGTGATGTAACTGTGTCAGGTTTCAAGCCTCACAGAATACCCTTTGAGGATAGGAAAAGGGACATGTAAGGAGTTGGAATTGTTATGTTGAGAGGTGTTTTCTTCCATTAATTTGCTGTGGGAGATATATTATGAGAGATTCACTTATAACTGAAAGAATATTCAATTTATTGTTACAAAAAAAATATGCTAAAAGCTTCTGAAAATCCAAGATGATATATTTAAATGTAAGTGTACGATCTAAAGCTGGTTATTTTAATATGATAAAGGGCAGAAAAGAATAAAGTATCCATATTTTAGGTTAAATAATTCATCAAAACAGTTGAAACACTACTGGCTTAGTCAACCAATAACTGCCACTCTAATTATAAGTGAATTGATGTTTTGAGTAGGGTTGCCAGAAACTGACCATGATCAAAATCGATTATTCGGCAGCCCTGGTGAATAACAATAGATTAGTATTGAGTAAGTATAATTTAAGATCATATTTGGGAGGAAGAAACTGCCAATGAAGCATTTCTGTAATCTAAAAAGCAGTGGAGTAAAAAGTATGGTACTTGCCTCTGAAATATAGTGGAGTAGAAGTTGTATTAATTGGAAATACTCAAGTTAAAATGTCAAAAACGTACTCAAGTATTTGAGTAAAGGTACTCAGTTACTTCTCACCACTGCTATCGGTTTATTCGCAAAAACTGCACAGCTTAACGTGCACACAACGACATACTTGTCTTACTGCCATTATCGAGTATTGTAAGAGAGGACATGCATCGGTCTGAGAGGAATGAAAAATATCATCTTTTTCCCTCCACGTCTCGCTGACCTGCCTCATGTGGCAGATGCAGAAATAGATGGCTCAGAAGTGCACATTAGACCCTGTAATGTCATTCAGACTTGATATCGTCTCAATGCAGACAGACATGACTCATCGTAATGCTACAGGCGCACAGATGTCTCGATTGATGTCGAGATGTCGTCTTTCTTGCCTGTGCCGTATCGTAAGGTAGAGGTTTTGATGTGATTAGTGTCATAGTGGTCGTGTAACAAATGTGACGTTCATCGTAAGTGAGTTGTACCCGTCGGGTGTTTAATGCAGAGGGCAGTTCTGACTCGCTCAGCACAACATGTCTCAGTCAAAAGGACATAATGGCGCAGAGTTAAAACCGTTATTCAGTGTCCTCAGAACAAAGTCATGAGTTCATCTTCCCCTCTGACATCAGCCTGAGAACATGGAGATAGTTAAGCAGGACATCAATAGAGATAACCGGCACTCGAGACGAGTGGAGGCAAAAAAGTGCACAGTCAGGAGAACAAAGAACATTCCTGAAGGAAAAGGAAAGGCAGCGTTCACCCTGCACCTGTATTCACATTTTCCAAGGTGGTTTTTGTGGTAATTTGACTGCTTTTTCAACATTCCCTGCTTTCGGCTCTAAATAGCATGTGCAGATTTAGCTTGTTTCATTAGCAACTACCCTTGGACTTTGTAGGACTGTGTGCATTTCTATCTGTGTGTCTGTGCGGGACAGTCTCTGATTGAAGTCAACAGAACTCACATTATTTCGTTGCAGTTTTTCTCTTGTTTTAGTTTTGTAAGTTTATTAAAATGTTTGTTTTATTTAACCAGGAGTCTCATTGACATTATCTTTTACACGAGGGTCTTGTCAGCAGCACAGTTACAGACAACACATTGAAAACAAGAACTGAGAACTTATCATAGTTATGTGGAGTCAAAAGACCACAGAAGTGTCCTGTGAACTCTAACATACAATTTAAAATGTCCATTTATGTTGGAAGCACCAATGGCTATTCTGCCATATTGCAAAATTAGTTTAAAGGGGACCTATCTTGCAAAATGCACTTTTTGATGTCTTCTCTACATAACTATGTCCCCCGGTGTGTCGGGGAACTCACGCAGCGTCAGAAAATAAAACCCTCTCTCTTTTCCTCCGTACCCAAATCTCTAAAAACGGGGAACAACGGAGCTGATCCAGATTTGCGTCCGATATGACGTAATATCTGAAATGTGGACCCACGGGCCAATCAGAAACGTTGCTATCAGAAACAATGCCCGACTGTTTTGGACGTAATATGGTCTGTGTTTACATTAGCATCGCTAACACTCAGAGCTAACCTGTGCTGGAGAGCATGTGTGTGAAGAAGCAGGAAGTAGAAAGGAACTCACCTTGTGGTATAACCGGCAAGAGAGAAAGCCTTTGAGCTCCATGCTGTTTCAGATCCTTGATAATCCATGATATGGCGTTTCATCACGGCAGCATTTAGTTTAGACGGTAGCTGCCGGGTCCCGCATGAGCTCAGACCCCTCCTCTTTAAAGCTTTATACCCAAATCAGCACTTTTGAAACAGAAGTGAATAGAGGGATATGA